>JBAMJV010001512.1:0-205000 GCA_037951105.1 Echinarachnius parma | reverse complement strand
TGTGACAGAGCAAATCGGCTAATATAACCTGTTTAACCAGCTGCACGATATATGACAGGTCAAATACGGCACGTATTTGACCTGCAGCGCGCAAGCATCGATAGCACAGGGGTACGGTTCAGCACTCGCACACATACGTTATGAATAACAAAATGGCGATCATGGAGTGAGAAAGATTTACAAATTACAGGATATTTACAACGAAAAAGGCAAATAAATTTGACCAGAGGGAGATTGATTTAGTAAGTGTAGAACTTGACTTGTGAATTAATAATGTAGGTTTACTTTCGTCTTTCGTGACATTTTTACACATCCTCTATTTGATAAGGGGTGAATTGGGATACTTTTGCACTTGTCTGTGATTGATTTTGTTGCCTCGAAGGCACTCGTCACACAAGCGAATAGCCAGTACTTCAGACTATGTAGAGTGGTTGAGAAAAAAAAATTGTCAAAGACACCTCAAAACATTGGCTGATTTTTCGGACTAGGTGTTTCATATCTTTTTATTATAATTAAAGCAATGTAATTCTTCCAAACCATTTCATTATTTTTTCCCCAGAACATCCTGCACAGACTGACAGTGATTCCACCCACACTCCTGCAAGTCAAGGGGCTACTGCTGCTGTGTTGATGATTCCATCTTCCGAGCCTGACACTGACAGTATCTCAACCTAAGGGCAGGCACAAAGTCTTGGACCTCAACTCGAGAGAACTTCTTGAAATTTCCTGGAAAATTATGCTTAGTTAGCCATTAAACTGTCCATGCTGCTCATCTAAAATGGGATTTCTAGTCAGGAACCCTTTTTTCACCAACATAGGTTGGAAAACCATGACTGTCAGAGGAGGCTGGAAATCATATCATTGGAGATGTAGACCCCCAATTCCTCGGGCAGAATCAAAGAACTCAATTGAGCCATATCTTAGCCAAAAGTCTTATCACTGGGTATACGGACACCAATGTTCCCACAATGTATCGAAAGGCTCAAATTCAATAACGCAGAGCTTGTTCAGGAGATCGCATTGTTGGCAGAAATCATCTGAAACGGAATGTGGAATTGGACATTGCAGGGACGCCAAGGGAGAATCTATAGACATTGCACAATTGGTCAGGAATCGTTCGAGACTTTCTTGTCAACATCAGCAGATGAAAGGTTTTTGCCAACAGGCCGAGCAAGGACTTGTTAGGGAGCAGCCCCCCTGGAAGGTCCTGTTCTTTGGCACTGATAGCTTTTCTCTCCCGCACCTCCAGGTTCTGCACCAGGCAGGGTGAGCATGTCATGGATTCTTTTGTCCTGGTCAAAGCGCCGCTGAAATTAATAATTAAATAAACTAGTAAATACTATAAAAATATAATTGTGATCAGTTTCCCACATGTTTTAATTTCCTTTATAAAAAAACCCTGATCTAGTAGACAATCAAAGCATTCTTTGTTTAAAGGATATAATTTGAATAATATGTCAGCCAACTAGTCGATTGTACACCATGAAGAATTGCTCATATATTTAGTCTTTGGCCAAAGTCATTTGTCTGGGATATTGCTTTCAGAGCAAAATAGAGTTCAGATTTAAAAATTCATGATTTTGAATATCAATTGAATTTAGATTTTGTAAAACTTTGAATTATATTTTTCTTAGTGTATGGTCTTCAATTTCTTGTGATTATAACAATATATAATAATGATTTAACCACAACTCTCTGCATGTTTTTTTTTATTTTAAGGAAATCAGGTCATATTGACAGATTGGAGGTTGTTGTTCCAGAAACAAAGGTAAGAAATCTTCATAATTTTCCTCAAAGTGAAAAAATTGGTAGGGTGACATGATACACTCTTGCCTTAACATGTTTTGGATAGATTCTTTCATCCAACATGTTTTTATGCCGCAACGAAGTAGCCGGAGGCATTATGTTTTCGGGTTGTCCGTCCGTCCGTACGTACGTACGTCCGTACGTCCCGTTCTCGTGATCGCGTTATCTCAAGAAGGGATTGACAGATTCTGACCAAACTTGGTACATGTATGTATCTTGGGGGGCCGATGATCTGATTAGATTTTGGGGTCATGAGGTTAAAGGTCAAAGGTCACAGAGCTCATTATATATGCAAAAATAGCTCGTGATCGCGTTATCTCAAGAACGGATTGACTGATTCTGACCAAACTTGGTACATGTATGTATCTTGGGGGGCCAATGATCTGATTAGATTTTGGGGTCATGAGGTCAAAGGTCAAAGGTCACAGAGCTCATTATATATGCAAAAATAGCTCGTGATCGCGTTATCTCAAGAAGGGATTGACAGATTCTGACCAAACTTGGTACATGTATGTTCCTTGGAGAGCCAATGAACTGATTAGATTTTGGGGGTCATGAGGTCAAAGGTCACAGGGCTCATTATATATGTAAAAGTAGCTTGAGATCGGAAATCTCAAGAACTGAATATCACATTTCAATCCAACTTGATACCTGAATGTATAATAGGGAACAATTGTAGTCATTAGATTTTGGGGTCATGAGGGCAAAGGTCAAGGTCACTTATAGCTCATAATTGTGATACCTCAAGATCTAAAAGACAGAGTACCATCAAAATTGAGTTGACAGAATTAATTCTGTGTACATGTTGATTTGGGCTTGACATAAATAAATTGCGTAATGGCGGAGGCATCATTTTCGACTGCGCGCAGTCGAAGATCCATCTAGTTTTCTTCTGTTACCATAAGCCAAAAAACTAGGTACAATAGAAGTGTAAAAGACCCAAGTGATTTTGATTCATTTTTACAACATTACTGGATCACTTTAATGGTCTTATAGATAGGTGGTCTTTATGTAGTATTTATGTACATGTGGTCCTTATATACAAGTTGTCGCTAGAACAGCTTTGACTGTACTAACTTTTGTATATTTACCATTTGTGTCTTGACCAACAGTTTGTGAAGCGTCGTGGGAGAACAAAGCGTGTGTCTCCAGTGTGGGAATACTGTGAGGATCATGAGCTGTGCTATCGCCACTGGCCGCTGACCGATCACATCTCGGGGTTTGACCTAGGCATCATCGTGTCTTTTGGTCATCTCCTACCAGAGTGGCTCATCAAATCATTCCCACTGTAAGTACACCATAGTGCCTTACCATGTTTATCTGTACTTATACAGTAATCATACATGTTTGATATCTAGATTAATTTATAGAGAAATGTATCATCATAAAAGTGTCTTAATTGTGTATTGCAAAGTTGACATGTATGTTAGATGAGACCTAGGCATCATGGTGTTCATTGGTCATCTCCTACCAGAGTGGCTCATCATATCATTCACACCATAGAGCCAAACCATGTTTTATCTTTAGTAAACGTAACCATACACTGGATGATTACATTCTAAGATTACCATTTTTTTTACTAGTGGAGTAGAAACAGTTAATGATTCACTGTCTTAGAAACGTAGAGAATTCCTCCTTTATTCCAATAACAAAATATGTTTTGTTTGAAATTCCTCTCGAGTCTTTTCTTTTGGTTCCTTACATAACATCTCCATCTTGTTCCCCAGAGGTATCCTGAATGTGCACCCCAGTCTGTTACCCCGCTGGAGGGGAGGGGCACCCATCCAGCACACTATACTCAATGGAGACACCACAACAGGTGTATCTATCATGAGGATCATTCCTGACAGGTGCGTATACATTATCCGTTGGAGGGGAGGGGAGGGGCAGGGAGGGGAGGGGAGGGGCACCCATCCAGCACACCATACTCAATGGAGACACCACAACAGGTGTATCTATCATGAGGATCCTTCCTGACAGGTGTGTATAGATTACCCATTGGAGGGGGTGGGGATAGGAGGGGAGGGGAGAAGAGAGGGGAGGGGAGGGGCACCCATCCAGCACACCATACTCAATGGAGACACCACAACAGGTGTATCTATCATGAGGATCATTCCTGACAGGTGTGTGTATACATTACCCATTGGATGGGAGGGGAGGGGAGGGGCACCCATCCAGCACACCATACTCAATAGAGACACCACAACAGGTGTTTTATAACGTAATTCTCGTTTTCGAGAATCCATGTGAGATCCCGTTCGTGCCGTGCGCAACCATTATCGTTCGTCGCCATTTGTATTTGTGACGCACAAATATTTGCGCATTTTAATCGTTTATTAGCGACCACATCGGTTAGTTTCTGGTTTTTATTTACCGGACATTTTATATATCATTATCCATAGACCTCCTCTAGTGTCTTTTTACCCAAGGGGTATGGACGTTTCGATGGGGAAAAGTTCCCCCGTTTCATCGAAAATCCACGACACGGCCGCGATGCCCATGGATATATCTACGGAGCTAGACGACTCCGCCGCCGGCGCCACGGGCTGTGATAAGATCACAAAGCCCAAGAAGGCCAAGGGCCGTGATAAGGCGCCCGCTCCCGGGCCCAGCAGTGACAAAGCTCATAGATCCGGGTCACGGACCGAGGCAGTCTTTGCTAGACTGGACAAACTTGAGACCATGTTTGAGCGGGTCATGCAGGCCATCCCGGCGTCTGGTGGCTCTACCCAAAGTGGGATTAGCCTCATCAGTGATGAGGGGCCGGTTAGGTCCAGGACCAGGCCCAGGGAGCTGGACGAATTCGACAACATCGATTACGACGTTGGGAAGCCCGATGTCGACGATGACGGCTCTCAATACATGGATTTTGATCGTGATGATGATGTAAGCACCCATGACCATGATGCTGCGGCTAAGCCTAACTCGTCAAAAGTGGTGCAGGACAAGGTCCCCCAAATTGCTGCTAAATTTGCAGTTGCCGCCGAGGTTGGCGAGTCCATTGATGAGGACATCGCGGAGACGATCGCATACATGACCAGTAATAAAATGGAAGAAAAATCCTTGGCAGAGGCGGCTGAAAGGTATCATTGCCCCGATAATTGCCCACTTCTGGATGTTCCTAAAGTAAACGCTTCAATCTGGGAAAACCTCCCATCCTACGCCAGAGGTAAGGATCTACGGTTGCAAACTATCCAGAGATCGCTGACCAAGGGTCTGAATGCGTTTGCGCACACATTGGACCCGGGACTTATGTCCGACACACAGCAAGATGTGCTAGCTCTTCTGTGCGACGCAAATTTTGCCCTGAATTGCCTCAGGAAAGACCAGATAAAACCTGAACTTAACAGCAATTTCCAGCATCTCACAAAGCATACCAACAAGGTCACGAAGTTCTTGTTCGGGGATGATCTTGGTCGTCAAGTCAAGGACATAGAAGATCAGAGGAAGGCCACCGCTGGCGTGATGCGGTCTCGACAAGGTCAACAGCCTCCGTTCCATCCATACAAGAGGTATGGAGATCCATCGAGACGCCCTTCACAACTGAAGCAAGCGGGCTGGGTCCCTCGGGATCACAGCGGGAATTCAGTCCCCAGATCGGGTTCGTCTGGCCGCCCTTTTTTAGGGCGGAGACAGTGGCGCGGGAAACCACCGCACACGTTCACGCCAACAGCAGCCAGGGCAGATGCAAGGCAACAGCCGCAGCCGCGGAGGCCAGGCCCGGGGCCAAGGAAGTAGACCCACTGCCAACAGCAAAACACAAAGAGGTAAGTACCTCGATTCTAAATTGCTCTATTTCTACAGGTACATGTAGTATTGTCGGTGGTCGTCTGAAGCCATTTTATCAGAACTGGTGTAAATACACATCTGATCAAAATTTGCTGCAAGCAGTCAAGGGTTACAAGCTTGAATTTGAACCGGATAAGTTCCCTCCTCGTAGGGAAAAGCCCTTGTATGCTTACAAACGCAATACATCTGAGTCAGAAAAAATTACTGAAGAAATTTCTAACCTAGAGAAGAAAAAGGTTATCGAGCGGTGCTCTCATGTTGCAGGTGAATTTTTGTCAGAAATTTTCACTAGACCCAAGAGAAATGGGGGCATTCGCTTGATTCTCGATTTGTCTGAGCTCAACAAAAGCGTTTGTTACCAACATTTTAAAATGGACAATGTCCATTCTGTTATGTCCCTTCTTTCAGAAGGATACTACATGGCTTCAGTAGATTTACGTGACGCATACTACACTGTACCTATTCACCCTGAGTCTAGAATTTACCTCAGATTTGTTTGGGATGGGCAATTATGGCAATTCAAAGCCCTCCCGAATGGTTTGTCCTCTGCACCTAGACTTTTCACAAAGTTATTAAAGCCAGTGCTTGCCTCTCTGAGATTAGCTGGACATGTGGTGCTTGCCTATCTAGATGACACTATCATCATAGGGAAAACAAAATTCGATACCCATCAGGCTGTACAAGCAACCACAGAAATTTTGTCGGAACTGGGGTTTATAATCCACCCAGACAAGTCGGTCCTCGAACCGTCACAAGAAATAGATTTTTTGGGGTTTACTCTCAATACCACCAAAATGACAGCTAAGCTTCCAAGTAGGAAGAGTGATGAGATCAAAGAGGTGTGCACTAAGCTGCTCAGTACAGGCAGGCCATCGATTCGTGAAGTAGCAAGGGTAATTGGAAAATTGGTTGCTACTTTCCCGGCTTCACAATATGGGCCCCTGCATTATCGGAACTTGGAAACTGAGAAAATAGCAGCATTAAAATTCAATAGAGGGCACTTTGACAGACAGATGGCACTGTCAGACAAGGCTAAACGGGAGCTAAGGTGGTGGATCGTAAACTCACCT
The DNA here is from genome assembly GCA_037951105.1 of Echinarachnius parma. Classification (NCBI taxonomy): domain Eukaryota; kingdom Metazoa; phylum Echinodermata; class Echinoidea; order Clypeasteroida; family Echinarachniidae; genus Echinarachnius; species Echinarachnius parma. The sequence continues at coordinate 198,335 of JBAMJV010001512.1, read as the reverse complement.
CTTGTAAACCGCCCTCTATGCTGCAGAAAGATAACTAGAGAAATTCGGACCGATGCAAGCGGGCAAGGTTGGGGGGCTACTGACCTCTCTACTCATACAGGGGGCCGATGGAATAGTTTTGAGCTAGAAAGGGCAGGCAGGAATGAAATCAATTACTTGGAGACGTTGGCAGCCGGTTTTGGGCTGAAAGCACTTTGCTCGGACTTGCGCGATGCACATGTGTTATTGAGGCTAGACAATACAACAGCAGTGGCCTACTTGAATAACATGGGGGGTGTTAAATCTCCAGCATGCAATGAAATGGCAGTGCAAATCTGGCATTGGTGTTGTGAACGCAACATTTGGATTACAGCCTCTCATCTAGCAGGTTCAAAAAATGTGGAGGCGGATTACATGTCCAGGAAATTTAATGACAATATTGAATGGATGCTGGACAGGAATGTTTTTCATTCGTTAACGGAGAAGTATGGCATCCCAGAGGTAGATTTATTCGCATCCAGGCTCAATGCACAGGTCCCATCTTATGTGTCATGGTTACCTGAACCTGACGCCTGGGCAGTAGATGCGTTCACGCTTGACTGGGGGTCATTAGAATTCTATGCCTTTCCACCATTTAGCCTTATTGCTAAATGTCTGCAAAAAATCAGGTTGGATAATGCAAGGGGGCTTATGGTAGTGCCTAATTGGCCAACTCAGGCGTGGTTTCCAGTACTTAATGATATGCTACTGGAGGAACCCATGCATATTGCAAGCTCTCGATCTTTGTTAACCCAACCTGTTACAGGGCACCCCCACCCTCTAACAAACCTTTCTCTTCTGTGTTGTAGGCTTGGAGCAGACGGTTCTTCGCTCAAGGCCTAGCTGCAGACACAGTGGACATTTTGGGCGCCTCGTGGAGAGAATCTACAAAGCGTCAGTACAACGTGTATGTGAACAAGTGGACAAAGTTTTGTGATACACGTCATATAGTTTGGACCCATACAAAGGTGGGAGTTCTTCTTGATTTCTTCAATGTTTTGTATTATGAAGAGAAAGCTGGGTACAGTGTGCTCAACACAGCGCGGAGTGCGCTCGCTTCATTTCTTATTTTGGATGACTGCAACTACACAGTTGGAACTCACCCCTTGATCTGTAGATATCTAAAAGGAGTGTTTAATTTAAGGCCACCCAGGCCTCGTTACAGTTTTACCTGGGATGTACATAAGGTGTTGAAATTTCTTCGCAAACGGGGCCCGGCCCATAAACTAACGTTAAGTGATTTGACACATAAACTCAGCATGTTGTTAGCATTGGTAACTGCACAGCGGTTACAGACACTACATTTCCTGTCACTGGATGGTATTAAGATTCGAAAAGGCTCGATGGACATTAGTATCCAGGACCTGCTAAAGCAGAGCAGACCAGGGAATGTGGGCAAGAATTTCCAACTCCAGACCTACACTACGGATAGGAGACTTTGTGTCGTTCATTATACAAAGGAGTATATTCGCAGGACACAGACATTACGAGGAAATGAGAGACAGCTGTTCATCACCTGTAATAAGCCGCACAGGAGAGCGAGCAAGCAATCCATAGCCAGATGGATCAAGGTCGTCATGAAGTCTGCTGGCATCGACACTTCAGTTTTCAAGCCACACTCGACCAGGGCAGCGTCTACCTCGTTGGCTATGAGACGAGATGTTCCAATTTCTGACATCCTCAAGCAGGCTGGATGGCAGAACGAGAGCACCTTCAGGGATTTCTACCTGAAGCCACCACAGACAGAGACTGTGACGTTTGATCGGGCGGTCCTCGAGTGTCAAGGGCCGCAGACTCACAAGTGAGTCTGAATGACAAGACAATCAATGGGTCGGTAAGTGAAATTCCATTTCCTACCTTAAGATTATCATCTTACCCAGGTCTTGTTTGCGTTGCGACTACTGTGTCTTTGAAGTCTCACATGGATTCTCGAAAACGAGAATTACGTTATAAAATAGAAAATTAAATGAGAACTATGTTTGAAATTTAATTACTATTTTGTTAGTAATTAGAGTTGAGGGAATTCATGCCCTCCTCTCCCACCCATTTCTTACAGTTTGTATATGTTCTCATTAGTTTCTATTTTATTGGGACTGATCACAGTAGCCGCAACGGCTTCTAAATATGGTTGCGCACGGCACGAACGGGATCTCACATGAATTCCCTCAACTCTAATTACTAACAAAATAGTAATTAAATTTCAAACATAGTTCTCATTTAATTTTCTATTATCATTCCTGACAGGTGTGTATACATTATTATAAAATGGGTAGAAGAATCCCTGCATTCTGATTGGTCAATTAGCATGTAAAAGTTTTTTACTGATACATGGCTCACTTTAGTTTGATTTTCATTTTTTTTTTTCGCTTATTTTATAAAAACTAATGCTTCACAGGGGTATTTTGTGGATTTAAAAAAAAATAAAAAATAAATAAATATTTCTGTTAAAATTGATATATAAATTTTTTTATTTCATCTAAAAAAAAATGTTTTTAATTGTTTTAATCTGATTTTTGTTTTCATTTTTGTTTTTTTAATTAATATAAACAAAAATTTATAATAAAAAAAAAAAAAAAATTAAAATGTGAAATCAAATTTTTTCCCAGCCATGGGTCGGTACTTTTGCAGCCATGGGTCGATACTTTTGAAGCCATGGGTCGGTAAATTTAGCCAATTTATCCATTACTGGGAAAAAGTCTGATTTTCACATTTTTTCGCGCCCATTTTATAAAACAAATGCTGCACAGGCATATTTCGTGGATCGGTAAGAATTGTATGCACTCTTTTAACTTTGGAAATGGTCTAAAACCCACTCGCTGCGCTCGTGGGTTTAAACCATACCAAAGTTAAACTCGTGCATCCAATTCGTACCGATCCACTCATGCCTGTGCATCATTTGTATACTGTTAGTGTTACATCACATGAATAGCCTCGCATGTGTATCTGATTGATTAACTAACACCACAGCAATGTTATATGTAGCTTATTTGTTATAAGCATTACTATGGTAATAAGAATTTATTATAAATGTAATAATAATGTAAAGCGCCATGAGAATACTTATTTGAATAGCGCCATTTAAAATAAGCAATACTATTATTATGTCAAAATAGACCACAGAAATTACTTCAATTACCTCAATTAGTTTCACTTTATCATATAAACGTGTTTTGATTTCAATTCAGGTTTGATGTTGGTCCAATACTCCTTCAGAGAGAGTATAAAGTACCAGAGAGAAGTACGTCTGAGAGTCTGACTGACACCTTGTCCAAAATGGGTTCTGAAATGGTAAGAATATTATGCACTGTTTTTTTAATTTAGCAGTATTGGTTCACTGTCTTCAAACAGTGAATCAATTCATTTTCTATTCAGGTTAAATCAACATTCACATTCATTGTAATTACAATTATAATTATTATAGGATTTTGAAAGATTAACTGAATCTTTTTCAATTAAAAAAATGATTACTTTGTTCAAGTTAATTCCATCTACCCATGCCTAAATCATAACTGAAATCTGTCAAGTTTAACTCATCATGTCCTTTGTTTTTTCTCTGAGGAAAGCACATGTAACATTTCTTTCTAGTCAGTAAAATTGAACCTGATATGCAATAACCCATTCCAATTGCAGCAAGGAACAACCAAATATGCAATGATCACATATTTAAAAGGTTTTCTTTTCTTATTTGCTACAACGGTATCAAGTTGTATACTTCCGCGGCCCGTCCCATTTTCATTCTCGTGATATCTGATAACCAGTTGACAGATCAATTTCAAATTGATTTAAATAGCACTCCTGTGCATGGTCTGTTTAAATTAAATTTGATTTGTTTCACAGCTTCTTGAAGTTATGTCTGATGTGAGGGGCTTCATTGCAAAGGAAACAAGCCAGAGTGATGATGGTTTGACATTTGGTAAGTTCACTTAGTTGGCATTGTTTGTTTTTTTGTGTCATTATTGTAAACTAATGTTTTCTGCATTGGGATATGACCATGTAAAATTAAATTCTAAATTTTCAGAACATTTGTATAGAAAGACATGTTAAGAGTTTGTCAGCATACAAATCTCAGGACAAAAAATACAAATAAATAGTGTAATGTGGACATCAGAAGAAATTTAATGTGGGGCCTAAATATTAAATCCTAGCAGAATCTACTTCAGAGGCAAACTGACAAAAACACATAGTAAACCATAGACTATAAACACACATAGACACATATACAGATAGCTGAAAAGGAGGCAGAAACATAGCAGATATGATACGAGTAGATGACAAAATACCATCAAACTTGGTACCTGTATTTATCGTTATAACATGATGTTTCATTTATCAATGTTCTCCAGGTAGGAAGATTCCATCCACTCTAGCCTGGGTCAAGTGGAACTCGTCCGTGGTTGATATTGACCGGTTGTACAGGGCCATTGGGGGACAGGTAATAGACATCATGAGGAAACTCATTAATGTGATTTTATATTATACAGTCAAACCTGTCTTTAAAGGCCAACCTGTCTATAGTGGCCACTAAACATGATCACCAGCAGAGAAAACCAACGGAAATGAACCTGTTTATTATATGGAGGTATAACCTGTCTACAGTGGCCACTTTTCTTGCTTCCCTTTGGTGGTCACTATACACAGGTTTGACTGTACTTATACAGTGGTCTCTGCTTATTTGGGTAGGCAATTGGAAGTAATACTTTACCCCTTCAACCTGTTCAGGACTGGTTCATAAATTATCAATAGTCAATAGTCAAGTCAATAGTCATGAAAGGGTTAACTGGTGAAAATGTCTTTCAGAAACAAACAAAAATGTTTGGTCAGATCCTACCCTTTTAACCGGTGTACCCCTTTCAATGATCTGATTAGATTTTAGGGGTCATGAGGTCAAAGGTCAAGGTCAAAGGACTCAATATATGTGCAAAAATGCCTCGTTCTTGCGATATCTCAAGAACTGGTTGACGGATCAATTTCAAACTTGGTATGAGTGTACACATCGGGGTAGCAATGATCAGATTATATTTTGGGGGTCATGAGGTCAAGGTCACAGGACTCAATATATGCAAAAATGGCTTGTAATGGCAACATTTCAATCACTGAATGTCAGATTTCAATCAAACTTGGTACCTGAATGTTTCTTAGGGAGCCAATGTAGCCATCAAAGTTTGGGGTCATATGGTCAAGGTCACAGGACTCAAAATATATGAAAAATTAAATAAAATTAATTCAGTGCACATTAATTTGGGCTTGATATTGAAATCGCGTGATAGCGGAGGCATAATTTTCGACTGCGCGCAGTCGAAGATCCATCTAGTTTTATATTAAATAGATGTTCAATGCTTTGCTATGGGTTGTGTTATTCATGAACAATGCAATTAACTCACGGAACCAACAAGGCCAATAGTTCTGTAAGCAAGCGCAAATCGTTTGGGAGTGCGCCGATTCTATACCCGCGTACATTTAGAGACAATAGAAGCACATTAGACACATACGTCCTTGACAATAGACTAGACTTCGTCTTCAGACCCTTGAACAGTTACTATAGTATCGTGATGGGTTACATTGTATAAATTATACTTGTTGTGTATTCTCTTGTAGTTTCCCATGTATTATGGGGCTTGGACACCTTTGAAAAACAGATTGTAGCTGACAAGGGCAATCCATCCCATGAGTGGAGAATAAATTTTTTTTTTAATGGGTTTTCAAATAATATAATTTGTCTGGAAACCAAAACCAAAATATTTTGTACAAGGTCCACAAATTAATGATGTCCAAATGACTTTCTCCTTAGATGCCCCTGAGGACCATGCTAGGGGAGGAGGAGCTGAGACTGGAGCAGATGGTCCCTCCTCAAGACTGCTCAGGTAACCATGGTAACCCTCACAAACCATATTGCGTAGAGCAGAGCTGCCAAGTCTTCCTGATTTCTCAGAAGACTTCCTGAATATAGACCAAGATTACTGCCTCGGATAGCCAATCTTCCTGATTATCGAAACATTATTGTCATTGGGTTGTATGCATTTTATAGAAATCTTCATGATTTCTGATTAGATTTCCCTAAATCTTCCTGATTGTTGAATTTCAATGTTGGTAGCTGTACCTAAAGTGGTCCATTAATTTTGTCAAATACATCAAAAATCACTTTGAGCTTTCACACTTCTCGTATACCTTGTTCTTTGGATCTCTCCCTAGTTATTGATATATTAAATATTGAATTTAATAAAAGTGTGTCAGAATCCATTTTAGTGGTAGTAAAAAGTATCCAAATTGGCGTAATTCAAACATTCAAATTATCCAAATTACATGAACGATCGTGGATAAAACCCGACATCAATTTCTCCTTTTTCATGAAAAAATCACATATCATTCAGAAGAATCTTCCATGTCTTTTAACATCATTTTGTTTCAGACGTGGCTTTATCAGACAGCAGTATACCAGGCAGCGTCATTTACCACAAACCCAAGAACATCGTCTGTGTCAGATGCAGGGTAAGTTTAGTTTGTGAGCCTTATTGATTTAGTATTCATCTCAATTTAAGCTGCAGTTATTTTGATTATCAGTAACAGCAAGTGAACATTCCAGCATTTTGTTTCCCTTTAAAAAACATCTCTCTTTTAGTAAATAGCTTTTTAAAGTGTAATTTATTTTGTTATGTAATACGCAGTAGAGTTTATTTATATAGTAACTGCACTAAATAGGTGTACATTATTATTATTAATATTATTATTTCTTTCCTATTGTTTTCTATTTCATAACAAGGATGGCTTTGTTGGATTCCGTACAGTGGCTCCCATCGGTCGTAAGAGGATGAAGGCGCAGGACTTCTACAATGGGTACCTCTCAGGAGTCCAGGGTACTCATTCTGCTCTCTTCACAAACCGCTGCAACCCAGATAGGTGATGACGGCTTTATTCATGAGTTCTTGACTCTAAGCAATACTGAAATTAACTTTACATCGGGCAAGGAAAAACAAAGATTGTTCTTTTTCCAGTGGCCCGAAACCTGGTGGCCTCAAACCAAGAAAAACATAACAAATTATGTTATCTTTGGTTGCCCATCCTAGCCAGTGGAATTTAGGATCAATTAAATTTCCTTGCCTGAAGAAAATTTTTAGGGGCCCCAGGCCAGAGTGCCCATGTTGAGTTTTAGCACTGCTCTAAGAATAGCATTAATCAATTTGGGGCAGAAGAACGTTCCAAATAGCTTTAGAATATTAAGATATAAGATTGGTGCAAGCAGAATTTATCTGGTGATGACAGCGTCTCAGTTCTTGATTCTAAGAATAGTAGAGTGATTTTAAGCCTCATTATAACGAGGTCCTTGGGACCACTGAAGTTCACTTATATCATATATCTTGTTATCCAGTGAAACCTCACTATAGGAAGACCCTACAGCCCGTTGAATTTACCTTCATATATCGGGCATCTCATATATCAGGGTAGAAAATTAAAATAATGTTTAAGAGCTCAATAAGCAGATTTACCTTGTTTTGTTATATCAGAACTCTCTATAATGAGGTTTTACTGTAGCAATAAATTTGGAAGATAAAATGTTAACTAAAAATGACATTAAGAATAGTGTGAGAATAAAGTTGTAAGATTTGTGATAGTGCCTAGTATGACTCACAATTGTTTAAATTATGGGCTGGAAATTCATAATGGTGGTTTCAACTAACACTGTGGTTTAAAATGCCCACAGTTATATGGAGTGCTGCACTTTCATCTCAATGTTCAAACTAACCTGTTCCCTTTGAGATTCGTAAATCCCCACAGACTTTGTGTATAGCCCACTCGGCCCTAAAGGCAAAGGGTTAAGGAAAAGGATCAGTCTTTCAAATATCGAAGCAGAGAATTTATGAATATCAACCAAATAAATATTTCAATTTTAAGACAATACGTATCATGAAGTAGTTTCGACAGCTGAATTTCTTTATTTTGGAAATAAAATATGAATGTATGGCTATCCATAAAACTGTAGGCATTTTTACCAGGCCTGCAGGATGTCCTTTTCAAAAGAAACTGGTTTCCAATGTGAAGAGTATTTGGAATATACAAACACAGTGGAACCTTGTTATAATGAGAAACTTGGAACCATGAAAATCAACTTTTAATACAGTGAAACCTCGTTGTAATGAGCAACTCAGGCCCATTGGATTTACCTTGTTGTATCAGATATCTCGTATCAGGGCTTAAAAATAATAAAACACATAGAACCTTGACCTGTAAAATAGCCTTGCTATACCAGGTACCGCGTTATTACAGAGTTTGTTAGAATGAGGTTCCACTGTTATAAGTTATCTTGTTATATCAGGGTTTTTGAAAAAGAAGAATATAAAGAATTTGGAGCAGCAAAATTAACTTGCTTATAAGAGGGTTTTGTTATATCGGAGCTCTTTACCAGGTTCCACTGTATATGTTACCTATTGAGTACATGTATGGTGGGGGTACCAAACTTCGCGCGGCACAAAACTTCGCGCAGTTAAATTCGCGCAGTTAACTTGCCAGCTTGTGCGTGCATGAAGATGCCTCAAAAATGACAGTGAAAACAGCTACAATGGGCTTTTAAATGCGCGTACAAATGAATGGGAAAACTGCTGCGCGAAGTTTGGTCCCCTTTTTTTTTGTCAACAAAAATGGAAGGGTTTCAAAAACAGGTCGAAATAAGTAATTTAAATTGAGTGATCTTAAAACCAAAACATGTTTATTATACTACACAATATTCTGAATAAACTGGTATTAGAATCATTATACAAATCAGTATATTTCTTGTCGAAATGATGTGTTAAAAGTTAACTGCGCGAAGTTTGGTACCCTATCATACACAAATACTGGGAAGAAATATCAAACACATCTTTTAGAGCCTATAGTTTCTTCATGAATATATAGGTCGACAGATGAAAGAGCGATAGTCAGTTATGCAACACAATGATTTGTATTTCTCTAAAGTGTACAATAAGAGAAGTATAATCAGTGCCTGCCAAAATATTTGTGAAATTATAATATGCAATTTAATTTTGTGTATGTTTAATGTATAACATTGTGTTTCACCTAAATTATGATTTTAATGATTATGCATCCTTAAAAAGGTAAATAAAAAGTATGAAAATAACTCATAAAAGTTTTTTTTTAGAGATGAAGGTTAATTTTCATTTATTACTTGACCAGCGAGTATAATGTTAAATGGATATCTTTCTATAAATGATATGCTAAAATGTTTGGTGTGTGAGCTGTATTTGTTAGTGTAACTTGAGTGACTCTGTGTGCACTATACTAGTGGTTTAGTGTGGTCAGGCTGATTGGGGTGGCACACCTTAGGCAGGGCTCCACACTCACCTTTTTAGTCAGTAGCCCGGTCGGGCCAGTGAAATAGTTTCTTCCCCTTTTTTGGTGGCCCGAAAGAAAATTTACTGGCCCCAAAATTGTATTTCATGAGTAAGCTTTTAACTATTCAAAATATCACTCTTTCCTAATCAAACCCTTGATTACAGATGAAGCATGACATAAAAGAAAACAAGATTTTTTCATTTTGTCAATGACCGATCAGGCCACCAAAATATGACTTTTATACATTTTTGCTGGCCCCAAGTGCAATTTCACTGGCCCCGGGCCAGTGCGAGTGTCGAGCCTTGCCTTAGGTATTTGTTTGTGTTTTGAAAAATGTTCCCCTTACGTTTGTATTGTTTTTTCAAGATTATTGGGGGGCACAGGAAAAATGTTCCACTTATGCGTTAAATTGTTTTTTCAATATTATTGGGGGCACAGCCCCCCCCCCCCTCCCGTGGCTACGCCACTGCACTATACATCTAGTGGAGAGGATAGATAAACAGGGGCATACAGGAACCTTTTTGCCAGAGGGGCCGAGGTCTTTTGCTCTACAAACATTTTCAAATCTGTTTCAACTGATAAGCAACCAAAAACAGGTCCTCACAACTAAGCTGCCCAAATTGTTATGCTTGTGATGATTTAGTCCGAAGATGACATGATTCTGCCTGAATAATGCCTGATTCAGGCAGAATAACTCAACCCCCGGTAAAATGTTATCCCATAAATATTCATCTTGGCATCTCAGGCCTCGGAGGGGTTAGCCCCCTCTATGTGATTCATCACACTCTTCTTATTATCTAACAAAGTCGACCTTGGAAAAATACATTTTGCTCTGATTTTTCTTTACATCTTTATTCTATTGGTATTTATTACGATCAAATTCGGTGATTCACCGAAATCATCATTAACCATGTATGTGCCTGATTTTGCCAAAGTGTGATGTGGTATAGCATGAATTGGACATAAATTTGCCCATATGTGATATGAGTTTGCCTGATTTACCCGATTATGACATGTTATTGCCTGAATTTGAGCTGCCTTTTGTCCAATTATTGCTGTTTTTCAAAACTGGGGGGGGGGGGGGGGGGGGGATGAAGCACCCCTGCCTTGTACACCAATGGCAACAACAATGTACGTGGCTCTCCATACTACAGTTATCACAATTGTGTTGAATACAGAGGTAGAAAATAAGTTTACAAAGAGACAAAGCAATATTTTAGGCTTAACAACCATTTTAAAGAAAATTAGCTATTTTGCATTCTTTTAAAAATGAATCGAAGGACAATGAGGATCTATTTGAAACATAAAATAAAGAGGGCACATTTTGGGTATTTTGTAGGAATTGTGTTCCGTCACCCATGTTCAAGCCTCATTTGCGTAACACCCTCAAATCTTGGATGGCTGCCCCTAATATAGTATTATATTAACTTTTTTTACTTTTTCGTAAGGCAAAGACTACATTTGCATTTTACCAAAATCCAGAAGGCAAAACAAAACAAAACACAATTTCTTTTCTAGAGTTTTAGTTTACACATCAATGCCCCATGGCAATCTGCTGATGATGGGGCATGTTCCCTCCTCCCCAATGACTAAAAAAGGTTTGTAAAAAAAACATATAGTGTGACCCCCAACAAAGATTGGTATCCCGGCCCCCACCCGCCCCCCCCCCCCCCCCCCCAAAAAAAAAGACGGGCAAATGCCAATGTTCCACTATATACATAACCAGTGCACTCTGGATTGCAATATAATGCTTTCCAGGGGGAGGGTCCACGAGACTAGATTTCATTGTTCTCTCCAAAATTATGGTGGGCAGGGAGGGGGGGGGGGGGGGGGGGTGAAGGCTGACCCCCCCTGATCCCGGTCCGCAGGGACGTAGCTTATTGGTCCTTCAGAGGTGCTGAATAATGCCATAAATATAGAGAGAGATCTCTCAATCTAATGTGTCGACAATGGTCATTATTATCCAAGGCCCCAGCCATGATTTATTATAATCTTTCTTGTCTGTGGAACTGCAATTGTTGGCAGCTACCCCCCAAGAAAATTTCCGTTGCATATACGTCACTAAAGGCCGCGGTAATTCAGCGGGGAACCACCCGGCTCACGACACTCCGGAGACTCGGCGGGAATGACGACGGATGCAACGATTACCGCCGCTGCAAATCTGACTCGGTCCCCCCTCAGTCCGACCGACTTCATGATATAAAATTTATATTTATCCAGATCTTGGAATTCGGCCAGGTACTGGGTATCAAGAGTGCAGTGCTCAAAATATGAAGGGGGTGGGGCAGGCAGGGCAAGGGGTGCCGGGAGCAGGCGGGGCGGGCCGGGGCGTCCCCCATCTCCCACTGCCCCTGCTCATTGCATGATGAGCTTCAGCCCAGGGCACGGTGTATATAAGGGGGGCTCCCTAATGAAATCCCTGATCTAGGAACGCAGGGTTAATGAACCTGCACGAATGTGGCATACCGTATATGACGATTTCGGTGATTCACCGGAGTCGATCGTAATAAACACCAACTAGTAGAATTACGAGGTAAAGAAAAAACCCGGGGAAAAACGGAGTAGAACATTTTTTATGTCAAGACTGATTATGTAAGAAAATAAGAAGCGTGCGATGAATCATACAGAGGGGGCTAACCGCTAACCCCTCCGAGGCTTGAGATGCCTAGATGAATATTATTTTATGGGATAACATTTTTGCCGGGGGTTGAGATCTTTTGCCCGAATGTCATGGTTCTTTTTTTTAAGTGACAAATACACCACAAAACACAAATTACAATTTAGCTGCTTTCAAATTATATTAGCCTGGAGTATTTTAAATACATGATATGAGATGATTTTGCTCTAACTCCATAAACGTGTATTTTGAGGTGTGATGATTACCCATCTACTATCAGACATCATTTTGCTAGAATATCCCGGTCACATATCAACGGATTGCGCAAACGGATGTCAAACGGAGAGCTACATTTTTCATCCGTTCTATGCGTTTCTTGTCCGTTCCTTGTCCGATGATGTACGTTGTTCTATGTTTAAAACATGAAGCAATGGAGACGACTTTCATCACCGGATAATTTAATTTCGCAAATTGTCTATTCGTTGGGCATACGTTTCCGCTATCCGTTGATATCTGACGGGCCATAAGAGATGATTGTCACCGAAATAAATTAGCATTTTCAAACTCTCGGGCTGCAGCCCTCGCCATTCGGCGGCTTATATGCCATATTTGACTATCAATACATCATCATAACATAGGCTACATAATTATCTCTAACGGGAATCTTTAGTGTGCAATGAGTTTGATATATTGCAAAGGGCAAAGGGCAAATGTCAAATGTTATAAAATAAATGTCAATTTGTAACGACATGAAGGAGGGGGCGGTGTTTCATTTTTGCTCCTCTATATCCGCTCAGACATACAATTTCTTTACTGTTTCATCCACATCATTGATCCCAAAAGGGAATCTTTAGTTGGCAGGGGTAGGACATTGGAAAGGGCAAATAACTTATGATGTACATTTCGAGAAAGGATAACGAGTCATCTTCCGGTTTTCTGCATCAAAATAACTACTCACAGGATGTGCCAAAAAATTCAAATGTCATTGTAGTTCCACAGTAAGTAACTACCGTTATATATCAGTGCCTGGAATTGATGTAACATTACCTACGATGATAACGGTGTAGTTTGGATCGTAAAGCAAAAATGAGTGAACATGTAAATGGGTACGGTTCGTTATTCCGAAGGTTCGTTATTCCGAAAATACAAATTTGGTATACCTGAGGGTTCGTTAATCCGAAAATGAAATAGGGTTCGTTAATCCGAACATTTGTTGGATTAGTCCGAAGGTTCGTTATTCCGAAGGTTCGTTATTCCGAAGGTTCGTTATTCCGAAGTTTCGTTTATCCGAAAATGAAATAGGGTTCGATATTCCGAAGGTTCGTTTATCCGAAAATGAAATTGGGTTTGATATTCCGAAAAGGTTCGTTAATCCGAAAATGAAATCCGGGATCGTTACTCCGAAAATGAAATGAAGTTCGTTAGTCCGAAAATGCAATAGGGTTCGTCAGTCCGAAAATGATATCGGGTTCGTATTGAACCTTTCGGATTAACGAACCTCATGTCATTTTCGGAGAAACGAACCTTCGGAATAACGAACCTTCGGAATAACAAACCTTCGGAAAAAACGAACCTTCGGAATAACAAACCTTCGGAAAAACGAACCTTCGGAATAAACGAACCTTCGGAATAACGAGCTGTATCCAATTAAATAACTATACAATCATGGCTTCATTGTATGTGTTATAGTTTACTCTAAATTATTCATATTGATCAGTCAGAAAATGTAATAAACGGGATGTAAACGTAATGGCAAATTGCTATCTATAGTTGATCAAGCAAACCACAACCAAAGTTTGCCTGTTCGTTTCTTCAGCTTTCTTTCGCACTGGATTGTAATACCCCGCACATCTAACCTATTGACCCAGTGACATCATATTAACTCATAGATTTATTATAGGTAAATTGAATTATGGAAAAAAAAACATGACTTATTCATTCTTTTGACATATTATATTACGTCATCAAGTAATTGACCAGTACCGCTGACTGTACTTCTAAGGACAGTCATATAACTAAAAATAGGATTCAAAGTAGATCAAAATGTAGCCCTGCAACCACTTTTCTTACTGAGTGGGTTGGGGGGGGGGGGGGGGGCATTGTGTGAGAGAGAAGATACGTTTTATGCATATATAGTAATACCCTTTTTATTTTTGTCAAATTACAGGGGAGCATGTACTGTACGTACCCCCACCACCCCCCCCCCCCCCCCCCCCCCGTTGTCCAAATTGTCCTCCTTTTTTGGGCAACAGGAGAGAACGTATCTCCTTGCCCCCGCCCCATCCTATTCCCCCTTAAAGCCCGGTCACATATCAACGGATAGCGTAAACGGATGCCCGACGCCAAGCAAATGTGTGCGAAATCAAATTATCCGGTGGTGAAAGTCGTCTCCATTGCTTCATGCCCTTCCTTGTCACCGATAGAAACAACGTACAAGGAACGGACAAGAAACGCATATGAACGGAGACGAACCGATTACAAATGTTGCTCTCCGTCGGTCATCCGTTTACGCTATCCGGTGATATTATGTGACCGGGCCTTTAGATATGCCAATTATACGGTCATGTACCTGCAATGGCCACCTTTGCGTAGTCGCAGTGGACACCGGTAAGAGGCAATGTGGACAATTGAATCAATGTAATGAGATAATTTTATGAGTAATGAGGTAGATGGAAGACAACTTATGTTGCTCTATCAGATAAGTGAGTGGAGCAAGAATCCTGGCATGGGGAAGGCGATCACCCCCCCATACCCCCCCCCCCCCCCACCCCCACCCCTCTCCCCAGTGGCATACTAATGATATTTTCATTGAGCGCACATTATCTTAATTGTAAAAATTGTTGACCTTTGTTAAGCATGAATAATTACGTGCCCCCTGTAATTATACCCTTGCCCCCCCCCCCCCCCCCCCCCCCACACACACACACCACATTTGATCCTCTCAAGCTCAACCCCGGAACATTGAGACTTTGCGGAACCTCTACATGCGCGACCGAATAAAGGAAACATGAGAGATCGCTTTAAAAAAAAAAAAAAAAAATGTCTTCACATTATTGCAAAAATCAATGATATTTGACTTTTGATTTTGATTAAGCATGACTTTACGTGCCCCCCCCCCCCCCCCCCCCCCACACACACACACACAACACAGTTTATCCCCTCAAGCTCCACCCCCGGAACGTTGGGACTTGGCGGAACCTCTGCATGCGCGATCGAAATATCGAATAAGGAAGATCGCTTTTGATAGATTGGATTAGTAATAATGCTCCCTTTTCTCGTATAAGAGCACGGTTTGTACATCCAGGCACCGTGACTTTTAACTGATTCGAATCGGGTTTACTTAGGGTTGTAATGGGTGATAACTGCAACTTTCTTCCTGGCTTACGTGCATGTTCTCGTCTTGAAGAAAGTGTAGCAATTGGAGGAATATTTTAAAAATAAAAACATAAATATTTTGTTAGGATATTGTAGAAAAAGTCGTTT
Organism: Echinarachnius parma; assembly: GCA_037951105.1. Taxonomy (NCBI): domain Eukaryota; kingdom Metazoa; phylum Echinodermata; class Echinoidea; order Clypeasteroida; family Echinarachniidae; genus Echinarachnius; species Echinarachnius parma. The sequence continues at coordinate 182,896 of JBAMJV010001512.1, read as the reverse complement.
GTGGCTTATTTATCGATTTAGAAAAGTTTTAAATACATGAATGCATGATGCGGGTATAATGTCGATATAACAAATTACTGTCGATTAAAGGGAGTATTTCACGCTGTATAATTGTGTAATTTGCCAAATGTACATGTATATATTCTCCATTATTAATTCTGAAATAGTTATGTTTATTTGACGAATTATTTGATAGAACTGCACGACATGTCATATACTAAATGAGCTGATCAACGTTTTAAAAACTATGATTACCTAGTAAAAGTCGTGACGAATCGCCAGGAAATTGAAAACAAATGTATACAAAACTTTATGTCACGTTAAAAGGAGTAGAAAGTTTAGGAATATACGATATAGCAAAGTTATGACCCCCCCCCCCCCCCCCCCCCCCCACCCCTCCAGAGGATTCCTCTTGTTGGCATCTCCATTAGCCGCACAAAATTAAAAAAAAACTACATGTTTTAGCACGGATAATCTCTGATTAGATATTGCGGAATATTGATATTTCCTGCATTAATGGCTTTGACAAATATAGAAACATAAATCTTGAAACATAATTATTCCTATAAGATCAGCTCAAAAAAGAATGAGTAAGGTATAAAAGTGTCCGGCTATACATCATAATAATTATTATAGTGTAATCATTAAATCGGGGAAAATCAACATTACTGGTTCACCAACGTCATTATAACGTCATATCAAGAAAAAAAGAAAGTTATTTTTCCCTTTCTCACTATATAATAATCACTTTGTGAGATTTTGTATTTCTTGTTTTGTTGAATTGTTATTTCATTTTGCTGCCATTTGGAGACAGTTATATTTTAGTACATATAATATTGAATAATATATATGTTGATAATGATTATATACGTACCTTGCATATGTGGGCTTACAAAGTTTGTAAACTAATATGATTATGATTATTTATTGATTATGTTGATTGTCTGTTTTATCTTGGCTTGGACTTCAGAAGTCCAGCCAAGATAAAATAGAATCTATGAAAAAACAACTTGTAGCTGAAAATGACAACCCATCACAGCATGGATGGAGAATAAATAAATTATGTATATATATATGATAAACCGTCCGTATATAAATATCGTCATAAAATTATATATGATAAACCGTCCGTATATATATATCGTCATAAAATTTGACCATTCGCATCATAGTCAAAGTTTAATTAGAAAGTTTAACTATGATTCTTTTTATTATCTTTAACTCAAGTTGTGATGGTCCGCTTCTTCCCCCCTCTCTCTCTCCCCTTCTCCTCATACACTTCCACACCTTTAGTTTCTTCTTTTCGTTGACTAAAGTAATTCAATATAAAGGTTAGAAATAAACAACCACGGAAATTAAAACTGATGCTGCTTTCGTTACAGTGATGGTTGCCTATACATTATAATGTAATTGCAAGTATAATAATTTAAAATTGTTTCCGCCATATATAGGCTTCTTTTACCATTTAAAACTTTATAACGAACGTATTAAGAATTTCACCTGCAGTTTTACGTTCAATCGTGCAAGAAAATGAATCGTTCTTGCTTTGATTGTGGTCGCATTTTTATACTGGGGTTATTTAAAAGGGAGAACATTCAATGCAGTGTCGGATTTGAGAATAACCTTTTTTTCTTATTTTAATTTTTTTATATTTTCATCACGATAATATCTTCAATGATGACAACTTCTTCTACAGAGACAATGGAGCGCACACTGTATTAAAACCAGTAGGTACGTTGACCCTCTCCTCTATATCTGAATACTGTAATTAGAAAGTGAAATACGATATTACCGATATAACACCGAATAATTCAGTCTGAGTCGGAACTATGCCAGGAAAAGGGGACTGCAAGTAGGTCTACTTGTGTTACCTCTCAGATTGCAGTTTCAGATTTAGTTGCCAAGAAAGTTGCATTTTTTCACATTTTGGGTACTGCGATTTGTGCCAACTCCGCTCGAGGCCCAACTCGGCTTCCACATCGTGGTTGAAATCGGAACGGTTATTCATTATGAACACTAACCAGTTTATATCAACTATATTACAACTAAATGTTATTTTATAACTCAGGTTATTCATAGCAACCTGAAATGTTGTTTGCCCGACATAGCAACATTTAATGGATGCATACTGAACTATATACTCTCCACATTATGTAATGTTAAGCCGGAGAGATATATAGTGATCACAATTTGTCCAGCTACCCCCCCCCCCCCCCCCCCCCAAAGTGGAGTAGCCAGGGTGGACCCAGACGAGTCTAAGAAGGTAACAAGATTTCCCTTGACGGGATCAGCTTGTGCCAACAAATCGGTATTAATTCAGAGAGTATAGCAGTTATGGCTACTCTTGTTATTATAAGTAACCTATCATCACAATCAGGATAGATTAACTTATTTATCTTATAACATTCATCACCATTTTAATATGATCATGTGTATATACCTATATGATGATGATGATACTAATGATGATGATGGTGATGATGATGATGATGATAATAATGATGATGATGGTGATGATGATGATGATGATGATGATGATGATGATGATGATGATGATGATGATGACGACGATGATGAGGATGATGGTGATGGTGATGATGATGATGATGATGATGATGATGATGATGATGATGATGATGTTCCACATTATATGGCGCCATTTATCTGGTTCAAACATTCATAATTGTTTGTTGAACATCACGATCATGATGATGATTCTTCAACCGTCATCGTCAAGGCACCTGCTTCCCAGGATTATGCTGGTCTGACCACCCTCTGACCACATTTGATGATGTGAACATGGTTCCTGTTTAATATATTAACCTTGCCAATACCTTAGGTGGGTTATATCCCTCATTAATCAATGGCATATAAGAACTTGGTACGTAGGAGGTTAATACTCGCCCCCTTTCGTCGAAATACACTCATCACGTCACGTGCCGATCGAACAATTGAACAACATTTCGATCCGTTTGTGGTAAAACAAGAAGCTAAACTAAACAATCATTCGTCCCCTTCTGTAGTTGTGCGTCACAGCTAACTAGTTATATCCATATGGATCATCGGGTTCTTCCCCTATCCCCTCCACGATCAACTTCCGCCCCGAAATCGACCCCCCCCCCCTCCCCCCTCCCCTTCCCCGCGGGGCCCCCCTTCTTTAGGTTTCTCCTTTCTTCTAACCACAAAGTACTTGCCAAACTTTTCCCGCGGAATCAGACTGCAGTGTCTCATCCTATACTTATCCCCCGCCCGTAGCTTGCAACAAACAGCGTGGATGTATAAAAAGCCGGGCAGCAGCTGATAGGACCCTTTTTGCTCTTTATACCCTCTCGCTTCCCTCACACTCGACTAGCAGCGGGAAAGTTTGCAATTTTAGCGGGCTGTTGACGATGGAAAACGCCGGGAAAATGTGCTGCTAAAAGTTATTCTTGTTTAAAAAATCTGCCTCCTTTATTTTGCAGTTGCTTTCATGACTATTTGATTATTGCAATATTATCTTCATGACTCTTGTTTTGTTGGTGGACTAGGATTTTACTTTTTTGAATCACCAGTGGATAGGTGAACACGATTTGTCTGATTGAAGTTTGCCGCCTTATGCGTTGACTTTGTTTGATCTTGTTTGGATAACACGTGGATAATCACTCAGCATGCCGCTCAAAGAAGACCAAATTGATCTGGTAAGAAAAACAGTTGCGATAATCAGTTTTGTTTTTGTTTTGCATTGTAAAGTAAATACTATCTAGATCTGCTTTCATTACCTCCTGTAATTTCTTCTTAATTACCTTAATTTCTTGATATTTACGTCTGTTTTCATGATAAGATAATTATTATAATAATTTATTTTCCTACGATAGCCGTTTCTGTCTGTCTTCATTCAATCATTTCTTCATTTACTTCCGTTGACGAATACATTACTATGCAGCTTGTTCCCTGTAAACAGAATACAGCGAACCACTTAGTAAAACAGAAGCATAAACTTAAGTTTAGGTACTAAATGTGTTTCGTCGAATACAGAGCCAGGATGTTGCCACTCTAAGTGTCCGGATAACCCCAGGTCTGGTGTGGCATCCCGGATGAGCTTATATGTGATGTCACCCAGACCCTGTGGGTTAATCTGCTCTGAACCTTTCCAGGAAATAACGGTATCAATCGCTGTGTCATCAAGCGGGGTCTTCTATCTAAGCTGTTTATTTGTTTGTTTGTTTGTTTGTTTGTTTGTTTGTTTGTTTGTTTGTTTGTTTGTTTGTTTGTTTGTTTGTTTGCTTGCTTGCTTGTTTGTTTGTTTGTTTGTCTGTTTGTTTGTTTCCTTGCTTGCTTGTTTGTTTGTGAGTTTGATTGTTTATTTCATTGATTGATTGATTGAATGTTTGTTTGTTTGTATATTAATGTGTGTGTTTGTTTGCATGATTGTTTGATTACTTGCGTTCGTTTGTTTGTATGTTGGTAAGTTTGTTTGTTTGTTTATTTGTTGTAATTGCAATGGAAAAAATATCTGCCTTCAGTTATGACCTCCAATACAAGGCCAATACAAACCTTCATTTTGTTAAGACACTGCCCTTTCTTCTGCACCGTGACTCGAGAGTCAGAATACTATAATTGGTATAAAAGGGGTACTTTTATCTCTTTTTGTGCCAAATGTTTCTACGCAAGTAATCAATAGAAGTTATTGGCGTGTTGTCAGGAAAGTATTTTCGCTTCCATTTGACCGTATCAATTTGTCGCGTCTAAGAGGCCCTAAAAATAACCCTAAGTGCATGGCTGCATGCCGCTCCTTATAAACGGCATGTGCCAAGATCGGAACTAAAAATGGTGCAGGATTTGGAAACAGTGCCAGCTTTAATGCACGATTATGTCTGTCCCGACATGGCATCATCAAAACCGAGAGCCAAACTACGTCATTGGTGACGATTCAACCAGTTAGATAATGGATAATACCCACGAACTCGCACCCCCTTCCTGAGTCTTTGAAATTACACGTTTTGAGTAATATACAATATACACAGACGAATGTAAGTGACCCCTGTTGGACACCCCCCCCCCCCCCCCGGGCCCCACCCCCACTCATCATTGCCTTCATACAGGAACAAAACAAACAAGTAATAATGAGCCATTATAGTTATTGGACTTTCTCACCTCTTTCATTTCTATTAACAAGACAAAATGGACGTTACGAAGAACATTGCTGCCAATCTACGCCATTCTTATCACGTCTCGTGCAACTTCATGTTACTTTGGAAATCACGTGTCAAGACCCACGTGACTTCATTCAAAGGTTCAAGAAGACAAAATACACCATGTCATCCAGTACTGATGTCATCCAACCTTGAAGACGTTATCACTCATCAACTTAACGCGAGAAGTCTTAATACCTTAGTACCTTTAATAGTACCCCTTTAAAGAAAGTAACTATAATCACGAAATAAGCAACATTTCATTTATCTTTATTTTTGGCGCACAGGTAAGCATGGTAAGTGGCCTAGCGAGGTGTTGGCGTAATATGTATAGGTGTGAAACGGGAGGCGTGCAATGTACATCGTGTGCCTCGAATGTCAAACGTATGAAGCATGTACCACATTCTGTATAATGTAAGCATTCATTGATGTGCATGTTTGGTTTTCAAACGGCTAGGGGCGTACAAGGGCTCTATACTCTATGTTAGCTACGCCCCTACAGCTTGTCCCATACCCTTTCACCCGTACCCTCTCCCCCGTACCCCCTCCCCCCTTAGGGTATCCACTGTCTCTCTCTTTGACCTCGTCTGCGATAATATCTATCAAGACGGTCCATACTGTTCATGTCTAGTCACCAATACCGCGTAATAGTGTAGTTGGCTGCTGGTCAAAAGGCCGCTATATCACCCTAAAATAAATCACATTGTATATTCCACTTTCACCTATAGATATCACTATTCATATACAGACAATGCATGTTACATTAGCTCTCAATGGTCGATGGGTTAACGACCTTCAATATATAACATCTGGATCACCCTTGATTTAATGACATTAACCCCATTTCTTCTCGATATCGCTATTCCCATACACACACAACATGGTATGGAAAATCCCAGTGGTTGATGGGTTAACGGCCCTCAATATAACGTGTCTGGATGAGGGCTGAGGGCCGTCTCTCTACGCACATCCGCCCCGAAGTCGTGCTCTTACCCACTCTGCACAAATTGAAATTTCCGTCATCATCGACGTCAGAGTAGCTCTTGAATTACTGTATAGGGGGTAGTGACGTACATTATTCCGAAGGTGGGTAGGGGTGCGATTCACCCCCCCCCCCCCCCCCTCCTCCTCCTCTTCCCCCACCGTCACCCCATCATCTCTCAGCCTGGTCCCTTTATATTTGCTCCGAAGCCAATATTATGTTCCGCTATTGATCTTACATCAACCAAATCAGATTTCCTAACCCCAACCCTATAACACTATCATTGAACCCAATATAAATCTAAACCTAAACCGAACTTTCACTAAAACAATAACGGAGCGACATACATGAAGAGTTCAATGATATTTCATCAAACACAAATTAATAGTATCCTTTTAAATTCCGGCGTCATTTCTAAGTTCTGCTAGATGATACATGATTGCATGTCCTCTGCGTACGGTAATATGAGAGGGTAAACCCCTAAATGATAACCATGGCAACATGAGGTAGTGACAGGAGCTGAAGTAGGTGTGGAAGGTTGGAGGAAGTGCCCTCATTAAAACGGCTTCCATTTGAAGTCATGCTACGCCATTAAAGAAGCCCATATCATTATAATTGTTGCGAATTGTTGTTTTCTTGACAACACTAACTTGTTGTTGTTTGTTACTGAGAGCTTACGAATCACAGGACGTATTTAACTGCTGTATATATTTACTAAATTTACAAAACGTTTGCACTGTTTGGTATAAAATGCTGGCATTATTCGTGTTTTTTCATTATATTCATTCAAAATGATCAATACAACGCGATCTTATTTTATATTATCTCTGATTACCATCACCACACCCATTCTATCGGGTATCATTCTCCATTTGTCTTCCCACAAGTGTTTGATCCTTCATACCTGATAACCACCTGCAGTATATAATACAGTGGGGTTTTTTTAACAGTTGTTTTCCCCCCTTTTTCCCATCAACTTATCATTTCCTCATGATTGCCATGCACAAAGGATTGGGCATGATAATACCTATAATATCGGTTAATTCTAAGCCCCATTAACAAGGCACGTTAATCAGAGTGACTTTCCAAGGTTGAATTTAAAGTGTACCACCACCCAAAAATAATAATATTCTTATGAATGAAAGGTAACATCTTTAGTAGTCCATTCCACCAACAAGTTCAGAAAAATATGTTTCCAGACAAAAATTATATAATTGGAAAACACATCATTATACTAGTGCTTGCGTTCATGGGTCTTAAAGCACAACCCTTTGTAAAGTGTTGAACATATATTTATTATCACACAACGGTACCAAAGAATATAGTTATGTGTTGTTGTTTACCGGGTGGTCCCCTTTAAGACCAAAGTTACAAGTACTTTGACTTTGATAAGCCCCATTTGACTGAAATGTACGTCTTTAATCAGCTTGCACTTTGATGGCTAAGCCACTTCGAACCATTTCATTTCATTTCGTTTATTCAACCATACAAATTAGTTTACATATTACATGATTACACAAAATAAGTTACATGATAACTCAAGAATAAAGTGAAATAAAGTGAATCATATACGGGTTTTCATAACATTCATTATATTCTAGTATTACATTGAGGTCAATATGAGTCATTACTAATCCGTGTTTCTATTTTCTTGGATTAATAACATATTAGCATAATCATACACTTTAATCAGTATGGCAATATTTCTTTTACCACCTGATATAAGACAGTTAAAGGGATAGTTGAGTTGTGGTAAAGCGAGTACAGTTTTTGTCAAACTGAATTTTAGTAACTGAATTTTAGTAACCAAAACCTGTATCATTACATTACAAACGAACAGTTATAACTCCACCATGCCCGAAAGGAATACAAAAATCATAAATGACTAAGTAAAAAGCCTGTTATCATTCAAAAACAGGCGTTAAAACTCAAGAGGGCACTCTCTCAAAATCCATTGGTTTCATCCATTTTAAATAAAATATTGTGCATTGTGCATGTGATGTTTTGTTGAAATAGTGATTTGATAGAGACATAATTAACTACTATTTAAAAACCTCTTTTGAAAATTTTTGAAAAGAGGAAGCATTTTAAAACAAATTTTAACGGCAGGTTCAAAATTCTCTAATAATTGTGGGGCCCCACATTTATTACAAACGGTTATGTTTATGGATATTTCGATCAAATAAAGTTTATTCTGTCATTAAAATATTATGCTCTTACAAATTTGACACTCAGTTTTCAATTATCTCACAAAAAATATTTTGTGTAGCGCCCTCTATACCAAAACTCAACTATCCCTTTAATCACTTTTGAGTTGTTATTTCCTCAGCTTTGTTGCCTAATTCCCTAATTAAAACTTGACCTGAATCTAAATTATGAAATAGGATCTTTATCTCGATTAGATGGTTTTTTGGCACGTTGACTCTAATAACATGACAATCAGGCTGAAAATATGCAATAACATGCAAAATTAAATGTAAAAAAGATAAATACACAATCATTGGCGCACGATCATGATATAATTGTTTCGATTGTCAGTTTAGGGCGGGGGCCGATCAAAATGTTATCCGAGTCAAAACAATGGACAAACTATTGTATAATAACCAACAAACACTCACAATGCTAACATTTAAAGAAACTCCAAAAAGATAAGAAGTGCATTGATATCTATTAATTTTGATCAATGTACGATGACAAATCAAAAACACAATGGTCAAAAATTAATAATATTTCTTCAGCATTGTTTTCTTATTCCCTAATCAAAATAGGCCTTTATAAAATAGGACCTATTTTATGGTGAGATGTTTTTGTTTGTACATTGAAATCTAAAACATAAGAAATTGTTAAGAAGAATGTAATAAAGTGCAAAATCAAATCTAGGAAAGATCAATTCACAATGATTGGCACATGATAGAATACTGTTCAGATTGTCATTGTCAGACGAGGGGCTCATCAGAATGTTATTATATGACAATCAGAGCAAAACAATGATGAACAAGCTATTGCGCAATCAACAACGATACACTACATTCATGACAATGGCCAAATTTCAGGGAGCCCCAAATTGATAATCATACATCGTTTTATTTTTAAATTTTGATAAATTTCTTTGATAATTTGTATATCGATTACTTTGCACCGATCTATATATTTTTGTTGTTGCTTTATAATGGTTGAATAAATTAAATGAAATCACCACTCACCAATATATATATTATTCCCCAGGCACTAAGCTGAAAGTTAAACTTGCCAAACCATTTCGAATCCCTTGCAATCCATGTAGCCTCTTTTAGTGATGTGGCAGATGTTTTTGGTTGGTATGTAATAACAATCTACGTTTATCAATTAGTTTACATAATTATTCATATATCTTATATACATGACATTGTAACTCATCGGATATTAATTATTGCTGCTTTGATGTACATGTTTTGTTCTGTTTACCCTGCCTCATGTCACTTTGAAATGGTTTATTCGTTTCATTTGTGACAGTGGACCTGGGTCTCTATGTTTTACATCTTTTCTTATTCGTTTGAAGTTAATAAAGATGATTAATTGTACGCGTATGAAATACAGCTATGTGAAATATATATGTGTATAAAAGGCCCTGCGAACTTTTGGGAGAAATTCTTTTGAGGTCAAATTATGCAGTCTCGACTTCGAAACGAAATCAGTCATCTAACTTTGGGGAAAGATTAGAGCGTAGATTGGTCATACGGACTGACCACTTGTTTCTGATAATCCATTGCCACATAAGGATGTAAATATATATTACGTTAGCATTTTTTTGTGGTGATATCATTCTATCGTGAATATCTGCGCACGTGGCGTAGGTACGGGGGTGGGGCGCATGTGGCGATGTGCCCCCCCCCCCTCCCATAACTTGACAAAATAACATACGGAAATTTGTTTATACAAAATTATCAATCCACCCCTTCCCAAATAATCCGCCCACGCTACGCCACTGTTAGTAGAATATTATGTCATATATCTATCCGACGATTATCCAAAGATTTATTGCGGAGGTAGGATAAAGAGTGACCAATTAACTTAACTCATTCCTTGTTTGGGGAATGGCAGCTTTATAAAAAGTAATTTACATTATACAGCGCAAATCTGCACGAGCAGCATTTGAAGGGTTAATCAATTAGACATCCGACATGCAGTAGCCTTATACGGATGTGGTTTATTAACTCTTTCCAATTATGATTATTCTTTATAGTTTTCCATTTTGAAAGTCGGTAATTCTACAGTTTCCTCCCATTGATCGATCATTCATCTTACTTCATTTTGTCATCTTCATTATCGCCTTCATCATCATCATGATAAAGTAATTGTTGGGTTTCTGTTATCATGCATCATATATATCGTCTATACGTCATCATAAGCATAATCATTATCACCAAATTATACTCTCCTTTCATCTTTTTCATCCCTTTCTCTTCATAATTATCAAGTCTTATTTTCCTTCTCTCCTTTTCTTCTTTTGTTCATTCTTCTTCTTGATATTTTCCTCCTCGTCGTCCATTTCACCCTTCCTCTTCTTCCTGTTGCCTTCATGACTTCTTCCTCCTACTCTTCCGAGTTCATCCCGTTTTACTTTGTTTGCGTCTTATCTTATATCTCCTATACTATGTTTTCCTTCTTTTCGTCTGACTTCTGCAAATTTAATTGCCGTTTCCTTTCCCTCCCTCTTGAACGCACCGGTGTGTTTGGGTACGTGAGGACTTTCCTCGTTGTACGTATCCACAAAGCAAAAACGCATTCAATACGCATCATATTTTGCTGTAACCAAGTAACCTACATCACGAGTCATGATATTAGTTGATGAAAGGTTTGTGAAAAGGCCAAATTCAAAAATAAAATGCATTCTTGGCACTCGATGCCCCTTCCTGTGTCACAAGACTATTTACAATTTTAAATGGGAAAACATTATAATATCCGGACACTAAAAATAAGTATATTTTGGATCCCGGCCTATCATTTTTCTCATGCCAAACTGGTCAATTAGCAACATCCACGTTTAGCTATGAATGTGATCTTATGATTCATCCATTAAAGGTGAACTTTGTTCATACATTTTATTTTCTATTAGTGCATATTACTTGGCAAAACGAATGTGTACATGGACATTTTAGTAGAATCACAAGATATGGCAAGCGTCCCCAACACAATGATTTGATTCCTGGCTATGTGAGGAACATGTTGAATTGTTTGCCGTTTTCATCGTCTTTGTTTAAAAACAACATTTTAAAAATGAAATGTACAAGCCGATGTTATGGTTATGATTATGGTTATGGTTATGTTGATGGTTATGGTTATGGCTATGGTCATGGACCTGGTCATGGTCATGGTCATGGTTATGGTTATGGTTACGATTAGCGTATAAATCGCGTAGCCATGCTGGTTAGACCAAACGAGGTAAAGGAGGCACTATTGTTTAACATGGGGACGCGTTGTTATGTATTTATGTTGCTCTCAAAAAATGGATACAGTATAGCGGGGAGGATAAAGAGTTATAATTGTCCCTTGTCCCCTTACCGATACAACACTGGAGTACATTTCAGTTTTTGTTGATGATATGTTTTTTTCTGAAACTGTGTTGACTGTTGATATAGTTTTGTTGAAAATAACAATTTGAAGTAAAACTATACCAATAATAAATGTTGTCACAAACGCAGTGTCGCCCTCTGTTGGTGTAAGTTATAAAGGACTTGGTGATTATCATCGATGGGCACATCATCAACTTTCAAAATGATGTCATTTCATCCCATTCTTTACATTAGATTACTCCACATTGGAAGAAATGTCGCCATCTTACGACGGAAGTCATGAGTTCGCAGTTAGAACTTGCGAATGCCGAAAAAAGAAGAAGCCGCACAGTCAAATTTGAAAATCCTTTACATAGTCAATATACACACAGAGTGTGCCCCCAATAACTCGGTGTGACCCCCCCCCCCCTCCCCCCCCCCCCCCAAAAAAAAAAAAAAACGACCACACTTCGCAACTGTTGTCATGAAAGTATACCAGGGACATTTTTTTTATTTGCCAATGTCAATGTTGAGATAATTAAATAAGAGTCATGTATTTGCTAGTTACAATCATTATTCCGCATGTTCAGTGGCGTAGTAATCTTTATTTTAAAAAAAATCCCCATCCCAGCATTCTACGCCTTTGCCTCACGCCTATTACATAAACCACTGATCAGCGATCACATGCAACGGCGAGGGGCATAATTGGTATCGCAATTTAATAGGTTTTAGAGATCATAACAAGGGTGCATTTCAGTATGTTGTGTAATCTATATCAGCATCATGGTCAGATCATGATATAGGAAGTGGCCTGGGATCCTGTCAGGCAGACTAAATTAGACAAATAGGCCTAACAACTTCCGTCAGGCCAGGTCTACTCAGGTTGCCGGTGCCTGCAGGAATTTCCGCTAGTTTGTCAATAAATATAGCTCTACAACATAATCAGTTGCACCCCAAGGCTGTTTATAAAGAGCTAAAAACAAAGCTCATATAACAAGGTAATTTACTGTTACGAGCTCTTTATATTCTTTGTTTTTTTACTCTGAAATAATGAGATACCTGATATAGCAAGGTAATATGGTCCCAAGCATCTCGTTATTACGAGGTTCCACTGTACAAGATTTACCCTCTTATAGAATATACGGGGGCATCGAATTAAATGACATAATATTTTTTCTTTTTTTTTCTTGAGAATTAAATATATAATTATGAAATTATATTGGTTATTGGTAATGAAACTCAACATGTTTTCTCCTATTAGTTACTTTCTGATTTTCTGCTTGCTATGTGCTACTTTATTATGTTATTTTTTTCTGGACAGGTAAAATCAAATTTAAATTTTACGAGTCTATTTACCATTTTACCAGTTTGTTCAAAACAAGATGGCACATATTTAGAGGAGACAATGTGTGCTAAAATCCACCGACAAGAATATGACTCTAATATACCACTGTACATCACGTTTTTGTTGGATTCTCTACATACAAACATTTCGTATTTGAAGATATATTTTATTTCTATTTAATTCTACAGAATGTATTTACATCAGATTTTGAATACTATGTACCTTACGAATTTCATGTGCTCTCATGAGGTTTATTTGAAATCGACACCAGAAAAAAAATTAAGAGCAGAATTCCACTGTATAATATTATAATTGTAATATATACAAATTTTAAAAAATGAATAAAACAATAAAATATAACAAAATATAAGTAGCCACCATTATTATTATTATTATTATTTCTATATATGCTTAATGATCAGCTTATAATTATATAAATTATAATTATATACCTATCGAATTGGAATATTGCTGATCAATCATTCAATGGTACATAAGTGTATACAAACCGACAGAATAGAAAACAATTACTGCAGTATAATGACATGAAAAAACATGACAGCATATTTTATATATTTAATTTTTTATCGAAAAGTATTGCAAATTTCCTCTCATTATTTTACTCATTTTGGGCCTAATTTGGGGATCAAATTCCGGTATTTCAGGAAATAACCGATCGTTTTTTTGTCAAATGGCGCCTGCAACCCGCCATTCGCACACATATAAACTGAAACTGTCGGCTATAATGCTCCCGCGGGAAATATGGGAATGTGCTCCCCCGAGATTCGCACGACTAAGGACGTTTACTCATTAGGTTTGTACATGTGACTACCATGCAGGCATATACTGCATTCTCTCTTTTTTCCTCATATAATACTTTCCTTATATAGTTTTCGTTCGGTAACATTCGTCCATTTTAGAAACATAACCTTCCCTTTCGTTTTCGGTTTTAACCGCATATGCAGGATAGTCTTTACAGACCTAATGTGATACAGAAATGCAGTTGGCTACAGAAAACCAGTGAATAACCACTTATCTCATCATTATATTATTATGATATTATATTTCTATTATGTTAATATTTATGATTATATTTTGTATCATATTTTATTATATACTATTATATTATATTATGTTTTATTATAATGTATATTAAGTTATATTATAATATATATTGTATTATAATTATATTAAAGTGAGGCCTGAAAAGTGTCAGATATTGCCCAAAATGACATTTGAGACTTCTACCCTGTACCAAAATCATTGTAAGATATGTCCGAATGATGTGTGAAAGTTTCATTGAAAAAGAACATTGCTTTCCTGGTTAAAAAAGCGAAAATATGCGTCAGCTTTTACAACGGACGTTTATGAGGTTTATGACCGTTTGTTAACGCTTTTGAGCTGAATGATAGATATCGTCATACTAAAGGGGAATTTGAAAAAATCTAACCCTATTTTATTCTTCTCTTACCATAAGCTAAACAACACGGTAGAAGAGAAACGAGGAAGCTCGAAGTAATTTTCGTGGAGTTAGACACTTTACAGGCCTCACTTTAAATTATAAAATATAATATTAATATTATGATAAATTATATATATATTCATTATCAGAAAGCTTCCTTACACATTGACATAATTTGTATTAAAATAAAACACATCAACATTCGTCATAGTGACTAGGACCTACGTATTATACAAATTGTTAAACAAAGAATACCATGAAACAAATTATTAAATAACATTTTTGAAATATAAAATGGGTCTTCTAGCGTGTCTAGTACCAACTATGATGAGTGAATACCAAATTGTACACGGTATTATATTCCGGGGACATAATTATACAGACAGTATCATGACACACGGATAGAAATAAACCAAAAACACTTGCTATTTTGCAAAGGGATACTGAAACATATAAATTGGCGATAAACGTTGTTGTGAAAATGCAAATGATTGGTTATAGTAGAGATAGAGGAGATATATAAGGAGAGAGAGATTGAGATGGAGATGGGGAGAGGGGGATCATGGGATGTAGGGTGGAGCGAAAATGGGAAGTTATTTTGCACGTGAAGTTCATGTGCTTATTGTATACTCTCTGTACTAAACGTATTTCGCAGTATAGGTCATAATTATTATACCCACCCACCCACCCACACACCTCCACTTATACATTTTCAAGTGTACATCTACAAACCTACACAAACACACGCACACATATACAAGCAAACAAACAACAAATTCACGCACCCACAGACACACCTACAATCTGATAAAAATCAGATTTTGTTTTATTTCTATTATTTTTTAAAAACAAATGGCGGGACATTTTTGTTTTATTTATCCCAGTATATGAATATTCGATTTAAGGTTTGTATTAGTAGATGCCGACAATTAGTTATTCCTGGCTTCCTGCTATATGAATGATAAATTAATTCTATTTCATTTCATAGCAATTATACATTACAATTTTGTTGGACAAATAAATACAAAAATAAACATAGTAATGTAATTGCTATGAAATAAAATAGAACGAATTTATGGTAGATAGTTATTTTGTTAAGAATATATGAGTGTTCAAATATTTGAATATGTATCGAGTAAAATAAACATAATTATGTAGTGAGATAAATAAAGACAAAGTTGATAACTGTAAAATCTTGCTGAAAACATTACGAAGTCAATTTATCAGATAAAATAAAATCTGAATCACTCTTGTAGGACTACAATATTATTCGTTAAAACAGTGATTTAGTAACCTTATTGGCTAAATGAGGTTTGAAATAATTGACATATTAATTACTTCTGGAAACTGAACAGAAAGATAAAGAAAGGACAACAGAAAATCGTTAAAATACAAATAATATCCACCGCGTTCGGCCCATCCATATCGATGGTTCAGCCTCCTCAGAAAAAAAGTAATTATTCTCCTAACATAGACCGTTGATGGCGCACCACCCAGAACTGGTAGTAATGTTCACCCCAAATCTAACTCCAGGGTTCACCCTAACCTTTTACTTTACAGATAAGTGATGTATATAGGGTAAAGTCTTTACCCTATATCTTTTATGTTATGCATTAGCCGACAAGCAGGCCTAGTTTAACCTTCTCACCATTAAAGAGGTCTAGTAAAACATTGTCCAAATCCACAAAACTTAATGAGAACTTTAGTGGTTCTCTCACACCTTGTTGTATTTGTATTACCAATAGAAGAATGGAACAGGTTTTGGATTTTCGAACTTTGAAGTGTATGGATGTTTAACTATCCGCTGGATATTTATAACAACTGTTTACAAGGTCAGTGCAATGAGTCTGCGAATATCACTTTCCATATGCCGTTGGTAATGCCGATGGTTAAGCCGGATGTGAATGATGGACATGCAGCATCTAGTAGGAACTCCATTAAAATTATTGATCATACATAATTCAGAATTATGGCGTAAATATTCATTTTTGAAGGAACGCCAAAATGATAAAATAACAACAACAGCAACGTTGGTATTGTAAGAGTTAACAATGTAGCATCCAGCATCCATACTAGATTGGTGTAATGGTTGGTCTTAGAAGAGGAAAAACTGGACAGGACAGATGTGGAATGATAAACCAAAAGTTTGTCGACGATTATAAATATGAATGACAGTCATACACGATTCGTTGGTCAAAGGCCGACATGGATGGCCAACAATTCATTAGCAAAGGTCAAGAATGCCCATTCAAGAAGCGTGTCAATGTCACCATCACTGACACCAAAGGGCTACTAACCACACCAGGGAGCTATACTAGAATCACATCTTCCTGCATGATACTACCTAGGAGGCAATGGCGTAGCTACGGGAGGGGGCACGTGCCCCCAATAGTTAGACAAACAGGCGTACGGTATCTAGAGATACACCCTTTTGCCAAATAAAAACCAATCCAGCGTGAACAACACATTTCCACAGAAATGGTGTATCTATAGATAATTTATATCATTTTGCCATACCAGTAAACTTATGCAAATGGGTGCAGAAGGCTCCTGATATCTCGAAAACTAAAACCAGAATGTCCCCTTAATATGTTGTTTAAAATTGTTTTGTCAAATTATTGGGAGAGTGGACGTGCCCCGAACAAAGGGAGGGGGTGAATTAGGGGTATAATGATGCTAAAGGGGGGCACTATCCCCTTGCCCCCACCCCCTCTCAGCTACATCAGCTACACAATTAGTATTTTGTATGATTTCTTGTTTGTTTTTTTGTGACGCACATCACACCTGATTTATTGATATTATTGTCGCGCCAAATCGAAAATTGCTATTCCACTCGTAAGCATAATCACAATCGAAACACTCTTCCCCGATCGGTTGTCATGACAACGAAACATTTATCAATACGCATTTTCTCCGAGAAGGAAAAAGGGGTAATTTTAGAATCATTATTTTCGCGACACTATAGGAGTATTTTTAGGAATCAGTTTCGATGCTTTTGGCATTTATTAGCACTGATTTGGCCAAAATATTGATTAGTATAGTTACGTTTCGATATGATTTATAGAAAACTGTTATTGTATACAAAACTGCCTGGTTTTAGATAACCTCCTGCCAATATTAAACTGGAATATAAACAAGCGCCCAATAAATATTCGTCAAACTATATAGGCTACTGAACCTTTAACATCCTTATTTGTTTATTGAAGAAAGTGTCAAGCGTGTTCATAAATACAGTATAGTAATCTGTTAGTGAGATGAAATCGTCATCAGAGCAAACTAACAGATATACAATCACTTCGTATTTTGAGGTAAAAAAATACATGCTAAATGCGGCTACAACTGGATTTAATATATGAACCAAAACACTGTTTAATCATTAACATGTTTATTTCCATACATCCAATAATTTGTAGCCATAATTATTTCGTGTTTTCTATGACAATATAATGTTATGCTGCTTGATTATAATACAGACTTAAACTGGCGGTGAAGGTTATAAAAATGAATCCAAATACCATGAATACTTCTTGATTATGAATTCATCCAATTATTGTTACTGATATGCCCTCCCTGATGCTATGGAGTCCCATTATGTTTTGATAATCTCGATTTATGTTTAATGGTGCAGTATTGGCGGGTAATTCTAGCTGGTCTGCATGTAGCGGCTGACGGGGGCCATACGTCATTACGTCTATGTTCATCACCTTTGGTATAACATACTGGATGGGTGGTGGCTAGCTCTCCGGTAGCCGAACACGTGATCGGCCCGTGAAGCTCTGCTCAGATGCTGAAGTACGCCACTTGCACTGCACGTATAATGGCTACATTATACGATGTACACATTACTTTGCATTATCCGCCACCATGCACGTCAGCAGTCAGGGGGAGTAATGCAATGACATGAGCACTTTACATCCACTCCAGTCCTATTAAGAGATAAACATGTATTTCCCCCAAGGGATTTATTTCTTGCGCTATTTTTGTATCATTAAATGAATCTCTCGAAAGGAAAAAGACAAGTAGCAGAGCTGTTGACTATAAGAGAATAATAATAATTATGAACCTATTTCGTTCGATGGCAAGTTAAAAAGGCATAATAATGATAGACATTTGAAGAGCTCTTAACAACATAATGCAAGTATTTGTTTAAAAGTTCAAGGTCTTGTATTTAGTGGATAATACTTAAAGATACTTTTATTAAAACAGTATATAAGAAAATGATTGTTGTGGTAATAAAAACACAAAATAACGTTGATGCAAATTTCAAATGAAAGAAATAGATTGTTATTACATAATGATAAACAGATATACAATAACACGCAGAATGCAAACAAAAAAATATGTCTTTTTGTTATTGATGCATGTATGAACAAATTACTCGAACAAAATAACCCTAAAATAGAAGGTGGTAACTATACTATTATGCCCACATTAGTATTCAGCAAACATTATGTCTTCGAGGATGGAAAAACCCCAGACATGTGATTGAACATCCGACATGTCCGAGGGAAAAGGGGAAATGAAGTCCTGAAATCAGAGTGCCTCTGGAAAAATCGAAGAAGCTCGCCGATCGTGCAGATGGTTTGCTTATAACCTTCAAGGTATTGCATGCATCACAAACAAATTATGTCATCGGGAAAAACATGTTACATTTCAATCATACAACAATCCAACTATACACAAAATGGCGCATAAAGAGTGTGACGATGAGTGTATCTCCCTGCGTATATATACATACCAGTAAAATGGGGAAAAAACATCGTGTAAAAAAGGATAATTTTGTCACTATAAAAATGGTGCTTCAAAATATTAAATACACATTTTTGGAACGTCAAGAATATTTTGTTGTAATCATTAGGTAGTATAATGTATGCGTTTATTCGCAAACATTACGATTTAACATTTATAAATTACATAATGCACGTATTACGATCTTTGAATTATTCATGAAAAATGTGAAACATTCTATGATAGAAATGCAGTTTAATTATTTGGCTAAAATGATAAAAAATCTCACCTTATTTAGAAATGGAGGGTGAAACAACTACATTATGACCTGTTTATGTAATTGCTGACGTGGTACAGGTTTATAGGCTTTCAAACCGTCAATAGGTATCTGCTGTATTAAACTGCGTGCATGTTTATTGTTATAATGTCACCCCAAATATATCCCATACCAACTGCTAAATCAAAAGCAATTGCAAACGCATTAACTCATTAAATGCAATTCTGATCCAAATTGTATTGTCATTATGTAACCTTCATCATAGTACCATGGCCA
Source organism: Echinarachnius parma (assembly GCA_037951105.1). Taxonomy (NCBI): domain Eukaryota; kingdom Metazoa; phylum Echinodermata; class Echinoidea; order Clypeasteroida; family Echinarachniidae; genus Echinarachnius; species Echinarachnius parma. Next base: position 163,124 of record JBAMJV010001512.1, on the reverse strand, counting down.
CAATTTGTGTTTAATAACTCAATAGAGGTGTGATTTTTCACTGAATGGGTTAAAAGCTATACATCACGGCCTGTATCTTGATCAGTGGCGTTGCCATATTGGGGGAGAGGGGGTACGCTCTCTATTTAGAGAGAGAAAAAAAGGAGCAGTAGCCTATATAGTTCTATGTAACAATACAGGATTTAGCATAATGCATGACGTTGATGTCGTTATAACACCGCAACAAAATTTAGTAAATTAAATATATTAAATTTCGCACACATTACGCCCGCCCCCCCCCCCCCCCCACTCTGCATGGTATCCATCCACTACGCCCCTTGTTTATCTGGCAGCGCCCCCGCTTGAGTGCCGGAAGACAGCTTTGAGGGAAGGGCTACCTGTCTTGATTGATGGTTGTCTGAGAGAATGCATGCGAGGTTCACTATTTTTAGAGTATATTTAGGCTCCAGTTTATAAAGGAAGGAAAGTTCTATAAAGTACGTCACCATTCTTTTTATTTTGTACACCCTTTTACCTTTGTTTATTGTTTTGTCAAAGTATATGGAGCACGTTTCCACTTTGTGGCCCCGCAAACAATACAAGTCATGATGTCTTTGATAAATATGGCTACATATAATTATGCAATATTATTGATTAAAATAAAATATATTGATCAATGTCATTCCGCGTCAAAATATTGGCGAATATTCCACAAAAAAACACAAAAAAACATGATTGACAAGAACAAAATTAAAGTATTTTTTAATGCCGTTATCTAAATTAAATTATCTGAATTACAATTAGGCCTATTAGTAGTATGGAATATCAGTTTTGAAAATCTTTCACTCCCTGCTGGGCATGTCTGGGTTTACAGGGCATTCATATTACATAATCTCGGAGTCATACAATTACGAATTGTATAATTATATGAGACGCAATGGTGATATAACACATCAGTTATTTATAGCACATCGAATCATGTATTCTGGGCGTATGGAATTTGTACTTAAAGAATCAAAGGGATATCTATATTGACATTGTCCAATCATAATCACATCATGCAGATCACATTAATAACATTAATATAGTTATGATGCTAGTTTATTTACTCTCATAGATGCATAATTTAGTATGCATCAATATAAATAACGCATAATAATTATATTCATGATGACATTATTAATGCATTATTATGATCAAATGACAAATTACCATAAACATGCACGTGGTAGTAGAATATTCATGTGATCAACACAATGACTTATATAATAATTATCATGAAACTCAAAGCCATTGTCCTTGAAATGCACCGCTACAGCAAGATTACATTATTATTATTATCATGATAATAATTTAAATTATTCCCATCGGCGGATATTTAGTAGCAACGAGAGTGCGAAATGTTGGCACAGTGATATATAGAAAATTATACAAACAACAAGCAGTGGCTGATAAAATGAGATAATGTTTGATGTTTGGCACAAAGTTAACACATTATTTGATTAATTAAAGGGATTTTACAGGTGTATACTATATTGTCAGTTTATTCCAAACAAGCAACGTGTCACTTTAATGTAAACAAACAAAATAATGAATGATAATTGACTTACATGTTTGGCACAAAATGAAAAAGCGAAATAAATTGTCGGTAAATGAAAGGGGTTTTACAGGTGTTCTAATTGATTTATTCAAAATCAATTACAGTAAATGAAGTTTACTGAAAGGTGTTTGACTCAAACTTTTAGACATACGGTAACAGTCAAGGGTATAGTAAAAGTCGACATTGCATAAATTGCTTACAAGAATTTTTTTTTAAAATAAGAGTATAGATCATACTCTTACGAATGGTATAATGATGTTAGCGTCGGATTATTTTGTCAATTAAAATAACATATTTCTCAAAATATTAAAATGAAAGGGGTACAGATTCTTTTGTAAATTATATCACCCATGCTTTAGTTTGGGAATATAGACCAAACTAGTCTAGTTTTGGAAATAAATTCTATAGGTTATCATTTATATAGTTATCTTGCATGGGATGTTTATGTAGATCTGCGTCCATGTCCCATTGAGATTGGAAGGATGGCACGATTTACACAAAATCAGAGACACAACCATAATTATAAACTTGAAGGGCCTGATTTCGTAAAATTCAATATATATAACAATACTTGAAATGTACAATAATTTTGAAATGTATAAAATTATGCTCTTTATAATAATACGACAAAACTAATAATTTAATAATTATGCTAGTATTGGTTCATGGTCTACATGATTTTTCATATTATGCCGAGTTTTCTTGTGTCGGTGTTTGTTTATTATTATTATTGAATCTCCTTGTATGCCTTGCATGTTTTTTTTTTATTTGTGTATGTTTGTTTATTTTTTTGTTTGTTTATCTATGCAGAATCTACATAATATTGTGTGGGTGTGCTTTGCACGAAGCCATGAAGGTTTTCAGCACTCATCCATGATAATATAATAATGATGGACATAATCATATTTTTCTATTGTTGCGCTAGTAAAATTGTCCAATTCCACAAAACTTACTTACGAAACGTAATGGTTCTCTCATACCTTGTTGTACTCGTTTTACCAATAGTAGCACATAGAACGGGTTTTGGTCACTCTAATTTCCCTTTGGTTACAATGTATATTTACGATTGAAGTGTTCGGAATTTTATCTATCCACTGGAAAGTTAAAAACTGTGTTCACAGTCAGCGCAATGAGTTGGCGAATATATCACTTTGAATGCATATTCGCTCATTACTCGGCCATGTTCACACATTGTACTTATTAGTGGACATAATCAGAATACAAATATATATACATTTTATCAACCATTCATCACTGCATAACCTTATAGGCAAACGGCATGGCATGCAATGAATTACAATTTTCATTACTTATATATAATTAAATTTATAAGGACACTCCAGTCTGTCTTTTGCAAATGACATAGTAAACGATTTAAATATAGAAAGTAAACGAAGTAAACAAAGCTGTTGAGAGTTGTCAGCCGATTGATAGACGCATTGTCCATTATATTCATAAGAGACTGAAACGCATCGGTGCAGTTTTATTCGAGGGGGAACAAAGATCATGTGAACGAGCATGTGAATAGACAACCGACACAACTCAAAAGGCGGGTAAACATGGCAATTCGAAACCGATATCAAAACAAAAAATGCTCGTGAAATTAATATCATTCGTAGAATCTATTCCGGATTTGCAATGTCAAACAGTTTACCATGACGAATACGTATGTAAATTCCCCGTTTCGATATCGTAACCTATTTAACCATGCCAACAATATAATTATGACTATACCGATGGACAATTATTATACTATACAGTAATTGGTTATAACATCCTTTTTGATGAACAGAGAACCTTTATTCCCTTTCCTGTTTACGGTTGTGCAATTTATAACTTCCTTAAAATAATAGGATGAACTTAAAGAATGTTGTAATAAAATCCTAAGACATGTAACATATCCCCTAAATAATCATAAGAAAATAATACTATATCATAATAGCTCATAATGGCTCTACTTCTAGCATGAGTTCGAGCTGATTTATAATAATGTCTAAACATTATATAGAGAGAGCACAGACAATCATTATATTATTATCTAAGCCCATGGCCCAATAACATTATACAGTAAAGCAATAATGGTGTCCACAGAATAAACATGCACACAGCCATAATACAGAGCGTGTGGTTGCCTGAGCGGGTTTGCACCGTCTGTTTACTTCTTCAAATTTCCCGCGTACGAGCGCTGTTTGGGAACAAAAGACACAGAGCCGTATATTGACAAAGTTCCCCTTTTGGCCCCGCCCCCCACAACCGCATTCCATTCCGAATCCATACTACAAAATCTGTATCGATTAGATGGGAACGGAGTTCAGTTATTGCTGGTAACTGTTTGGAAGTTATTGTTCGCATAGTGGCTATGCATGCATTGGGTGCTGGTTGGTGTCTGCATAAGTTCATTCCGAGGGTATACTGAGTCTTATACTAGGTCTACCCTGTACACCTCCCCATGGGGTTTAGGTGGTTAAATGTCATGTACTGTACATGACTTTGTGATTGTATTTGCCGGAAATGCAATCAAATCATTACCACAATATGTGCAATATTATATCCCAAAACTCTTATCATTCAAGAGATGAACGTATGTTATAAATTTAAAAAATATTGTTAAAATATTGTCAAAATACACAATAATTAAATTGCAATGATAAGCCACAAAGTAGTATTATCGTATACACAATTTGTCCGCATTTGACTGAATTTATGCCTTATATTTATAATACATAATATATTATGAACTTATTCAATTATGTAGTACATGTACCTGTTTTGATCAAACGAAGTTAATTTTGTCTTTAAAATTGTTTGCTTTTTCAAATATTTATTTTTTACCTCACCTAGAAAACTTATGATTTCTATATAGAAGCCCCCTTGTAAACACAAACATTATTCTATCCCTCTAGGTTGATATTAAATCCATAAGATAAAGATTATTTAGTTAAATTGTTGTATAGGCCATTATAACCTTGAAAACATACAGGAGGAAACTTGCACATTATTATCTAATTGAGACGTTTAATACAAAAATACATCAAAAACATTAAATATCCCTTAATAATGTCCAATAATTATGGAGTTTAACCAAACTCAGGCTGTATTAGATTGAAAGTTGATACATTGAAAGCAACTTATTACTTGCCATAATTGCATGTGTTATTGTATAAGCAGGGATATGGGAGTGTAAACACCCAGCAGGAGTATAATGATTGACTGAAACATTAGCGATATTATTTCCGATACTATATCCGCAATGGATTATATATTTACTATTATTGACTGAAACATTATTACCATATTATATATATCCTGGCAAAGAACCTGAATTAAAGGAACTACAGCGTCTAGATGGCCTAATTTTCACAATTCGGCTCTCTATATGTAATTTTTCCCGAAGAGAAAGAATTTGGCAGTCATTTCTCATGAAATCAATCAATTTTGGCGTAATTTGTAAATATCTAATTGTCTTGGGAACGCCCCTTTTAAATCGCCAAAATGTGACGTCATCTAAAGAACAGACTAATGAAATAAATTCTGTAGATGACGCGTCATGACGTAAGCCAATGAATTGTCAATCACATGTCGATCACGCTGCCGATTCCGGACCCTAAATGTGGGTGGGGCGTAAACTGGCTGCTAAGTGAGATTTGGCATCAGAAAACTAGTCTGAAATCACTACAGTGTTTATTTTCATGGATTTTTTTTCGGCAGACCTATGTTTCAAGTCATCAACTATGGAATAAGTGTCAAAGTATACGTTGTATTCTTTAGGTCCTTTAAGCCTGCATGTCAACAAATTGACTGATGTATCAAAATACCAGTTCTCAAAACTCAATCACCCCATGTCAAATAAATTAATATGAAACGTCATCATGTTATTGTATCGTATCATTTCCCTTGTTCATGAATTTGCAGCATCCCGATTCCCAATCCGCAAACTCTCGATCGATTACTTGCATCTTTTCTCATTTTTGGCGCGCGCGCGCCAGAAAAGATTGACTGGTGTGTAAATCGGATTATAACTTCAATGAATAACCATGAACCTATACTACAAATGACGTAATAGTTTATATACCGCAAATGGTGGTGGTTACAATCGTCTTGAATAAGACACAATTTTAAAATTTTAGTCAGGTATTATTGTTATGTAATTTTTTTCCAGAAGGGTTAGATTCAAAATAGATATGCGTCTGTATAATAATTTGTGCACAGTTTTTTTGTATTGAGTACAGTAGATTTTCGAAGAAATTGTCGTAAACGTGTTGTCCTAAAAATAGTTGCGTCAGAGCAATTACGGTATAATATCTACGGATAAAAAGCTACCCATTCATGGGACTGCAGTATAATATAAGCCCGTCAGTTCGTACACTATTATCTCTTTGTTCATCGCTAATTTGCTTAAATTCTTATTACGTAACAATGTAGGGGCAACACTCTGGACGAAAGTTCATAATATCAATAATTTGTTTTTAACTATGATGACAAGTTGATGTAAAGACTATAATTATGTAATGAAACAGTACAAATATATCCCTAGATACATGAAAAGTTATTATAACACAAAGAAAGGAATAATAAAACAGTAGTTGGATTCAGGAAAAACAGAAACGATATTTTGCCTCGCAATTCAACATTATTCATTACAATGCTCTGAGCGCTTTGAATGATAACACTAACAGCAATAAAGCGCTATGAAATGGACAATTATTATTATTATTAATACAGCTTTATACTAAACCATGAACCTGTCTATAATATGGTCTAGACTATAGAGAGAAATGTCCCTGATATGACCCCGACACGAATATCGTCCTCCATCTCAACTTACTCCAAGCGGCTCTGTGACCTCGGACCTATATATTCGTCATCGACCTGCTCTCGGCAAATGATATACGGTATAAATTTGTGATAAATCAGTATAAAATACGCGTATAGGCTTTAGCCAGGCATTAATTCCTATTATTTTTTTAATGAAATGTAGGAAGACTAATTGAAGTATTAGCTATTATAGCCTTAGGCAGTAATCTAGATGTAAAGAAAAACAAATATCCAGAACAAAGGGACGAAAGAAGAAAGATAAAGAAAACTACATTTCATGAAAGAAATAAAAACAATTTTTGTAGGATTATAATCGAACAAAAATTTATTAAAATAATAGGGTACATTAATGAATGCTCATTATAATGCAAGCCATGTGATGTCCATATGCCTTGGATGGATGAATATCCCTGTACATGCTGTTGCATAATTAGCAAACAACCGGTACTTTTTGTCCGCCATTCATACCACAGGGCCAATTCGTCGTGTGTGAATTTATAAGACAAAGTGAACAATGGATTAAAATCGATAATCGTGTTAAATCGACGCGTTCCACAACAAAGGAATAACTTTTGTAATCAACAGCACGAGTACCTGGACTATAGATTATAGATATTGATCAGTATTCCTATTCTTGTACAGCCCAGACTGATTCCTCCATAACAAAATACATGTACTAGACCATGCAGTACTCAGTAGGCTATTAGAAAGTATACCTCATTGGTAGGCCTAAACCGAGAAAAAATGTAATGTAAAATAAGTGACAATATAGACAATGAGGAGAGGGGATGATATCATGATGATATTTTCAGGGGCTCGAAGTGTTTAGGTCCCTGGACGGCTGGACGACATATCATCAAGTAGCTGAAATCGCATTTAATTTCAATCCTCATGGTTGAGAAAGGGGCTATAGAAAGGGGTATAGCCTAGTGCACTAGCATTATATATTATTCCCGATAAAACAATATCTGTTTTTATAATTTAATTCTAATTTGGAGTTTATTTGCTGGCACCTTTATAATGCATATATAGAAATGACAAGGTAATACATGAACGAATAATCTATATTATTGGAGTCTAGTATGATCCAAAATCCTGTCTGCAAAAACGGATCTTTTTCGATTTTCCTTTCTCTGAGGAACTAAAATACGCTCAAATTCCGTAAGGTGTTCGTAATTCGTGGAATTCGATAAACGGAGTTCTGAGAAGAAGAAAATGTAAACATTGTAGTAAAATACCGTAGTAGGACTAGTAGTAAAAATCAGCATAACCCTTTGGGATCACTAGGCGGAAAGTAGGGCGGGTAAAGTCCAATGCTTATCTTATGTGCATAGCAGACTGCAGTCATGTAGCTTACTATGCCTTGCTTGTGCCATACACGTGCTCATAAAACCTGTATGTTTACTACTCGTAGTAAAGTCGACTCCATTATAGGTGGAGGTGAAACGAATATAGCACTACGTTACACGATGTCAGAAACACAATGTATTTCTATTTGTTGGTCATAATTTTTAATAATCAAATAAGCGAGTTGTATGCAATTTCCTTTACTACTCAGATATATGACAAATCCGACGAACCAGGCTAACTTAAGAACTATAATTTTACTACACCCCTATTATTATAATGGACTTGTCCAATCAGGCTGATCATGTGAACACCATGAGCCCGAAACGCACTCTTGCAGCAGACGGTTGTGGTTTCTGTGAATGAACTACCGGGTACGTCACGGGTCTTTATTGGGCTCGAGCCCCGTACGCGAATTTGATTGGCCCGCTGCTTTTTGTTTCGAATATGGCAGAGCGATACGGTATTTGGCGCCCGCCTCTTCGGCTCAGTTTAATGGCTGACAGTCAAAGCAGGATGGTCTCCTCTACCGAAAATCAAGAAAACCAAAGCAGTAGTAACGTTAGCATTCCAGAAATGGAAGATCTTCGCGTTATCGAACCTCTTCTCGACTTATCGAGGATACCCAGCCCTAGCAGAACTCCTCCACCACCTTATTCTGAAATCCCGATTGATATGGATGTGGGAATCGTTTGGGAAGTGAGAAAGGTTAGCAAAAACTCGAAAAATTTCTGAAAGTGAAATGAAGACCGAAGTCCGAACTCGCGATTGCTGTTACCGGTATTTAAAATTACAGTTAATAATGGATTAACCAACATTTATCTTGTTATTTTGTTTTCCTAGGTTGATCTAGGAGGCAACGACGGTGCCAATGGAGATGTTCTTGTGGATATCGACGACGGACTTGAGAAGGACAAGGAGGTAGTCCAAGAAGACTAAAGGTAGAGACATTTACATTAACATTTGGACGTTTTTTTTTAACATGTCATACCTTTAGTCCTAGTCCATAGTGTACACGTTCTGTATCTAGCCATTTATCCACCCCAAAAACCCTCCAATTTGGTTGGAAATATTTCGGCTACTCACCTGAATTTTCACGACTAGGCAGATGTTTACTCTCTTTCTGCAATTGTGCTGTCCCAAATACGTTTACAAGTTGTAATTCTCGTAAAATTAACACTTTTCCGAGGTAAACACAGCCCGATGTTTGTTGACCAAGAATTCACGTAACATGCTATTCAACGCAATTGCACAATGTAGTATTGTATTCGCCGTGTATAGACATTTGCATAACACACGGCTCGCGAATATAATACCGTTGCATGTATAACCTGCACGCGCGCGCGCCGTATCCTCTAATACTGCATATATAGAGGATACGGCGCGCGCGCGCGCGTACAGGTTATACAAGTACATGCAACGGTATTATATTCGCGAGCCGTGTGTTATGCAAATGTCTATACACGGCGAATACAATACTACATTGTGCAATTGCGTTGAATAGTATGTTACGGGAATTCTTGGTCAACAAACATCGGGCCGTGTTTACCTCGGAAAAGTGTTAATTTTACGAGAATTACAACTTGTAAACGTATTTGGGACAGCACAATTGCAGAAAGAGAGTAAACATCTGCCTAGTCGTGAAAATTCAGGTGAGTAGCCGAAATATTTCCAACCAAATTGGAGGGTTTTTGGGGTGGATAAATGGCTAGATACAGAACGTGTACACTATGGACTAGGACTAAAGGTATGACATGTTAAAAAAAAACGTCCAAATGTTAATGTAAATGTCTCTACCTTTAGTCTTCTTGGACTAACAAGGAGGCGAAGATGCGAGATGGGACCCTCCTTGCTGATGCCGAGCTGCCCGATGGGACCAGAGAGACGGAGGAGGATGATCCGTGGGCACTCTCGGAACTGAAGGATACCAGCACGCCGTGGGATGGTGAGTTACACAACTTACACTTCTCTGAATACAACATCTGAAATACATCTTGTTTTTATAGTAACGCTGACAATCGCCAAATATCATTAATATGTAGAAAGAAATGACATCACTTTCTTCAGTTGTTAACTTGTTACAAACACAAATAGCAATTATAAGTAACAACAAAGTCGATCATGGTCAAAACAAAGCATGATATTAAAAAATATGATAATGATTTAAAATTATGCTGTTTTCCACAACCTGCTGATGCTAACAATAAAAGGCTGAGGCAATGCCAATGAAAATTGAATCTGAGTGAGTGAGAGCGAGAATGTTACACTTACACGAGTTAAATGTTTCAACGATTTTGTTATCAATTTCATGCACTACTGTCAATTTCCGGCCCAACGTAACTTAACTTCCCAAGGCAAACTTAACATTAATTATTTCATATTTATAATGATTATGAATTATCATTATGAACTGGTGTGACTGAGTGGTGATGATTATGCAACATTGAATCAATTTATGTTCAAAACTTATGTTTCTCATTCACTGTTTTTGCTTGGACTTTGGAAAATCTGTCTTGAATGAAATTACTTATTCGATATATGATTGAATATGAACTTTTGTCTTTGTTTGAATTTGTGATTATGAAATTAAATCATTATCATGATTTGAAATGTCAATGGACAAAGTGAATGTGTGTTTTTTTTTTGTAATTGTAAATACAAGTTACAACTTTTGTTTTCACTTATTTCAGCTCCAGACTAAATTAATAATTGATTAATTTCCATGTCTGAACTAAACCAAGTGTTAAAATTTGTAGCGACGATTTCAAATGAGATGTTCTCAATGTCTGTCTCATTTTTCTTTTTCAATAGTCCACAAAATGGTTTAGAAATTTTTTTTTTTAGCCAAATTAATTATGTATATATTTGTAAAATTCAAAATTATACATTCATGTTTGGCATGTATTACTGAATAAATTAGCGGAAACCTACCCCGTTATAAAGTCAAAGAGCTGTCTGATCTGATATAATAAAACTCTGTATTTGTTTATAACAAGTTATCTTTTCTTTTCCAAGCTCTTTTTACCCTGATAAAACTAGTTACCTAATTTAAGTTCCAAAGTCTGCTATTCCTCATTCAATACCGAATAAGAAACATGATTTTGACAAATGTTTAAACCTGATTACCTGCATGATAATTACATTCAAATCACTAGGCTAAATCTCAAAAGAAAATGGCACAAAATTGGCTTTCTAATTAAAGGGATAGTTGAGTTTTGGTAAACTGAAGAGAGTACAGTTTTGGTCAAACTGAATTTGTGTTACCAAAACCTGCACCATTACATTACAAACTAACAGTTATAACTCCTCCATGCTCAAAATGAATAAAACATTGCAAATGACTAAGTAAAAAGCCTGTTATCATTTTAAAAAGAGCCGTTAAAATCTAAGAGGGCGCTCTCTAATAACTCATTGGTTTTAACCATCAAGAAATAAAGTATTGTGCATGTGATGATTTGTTGAAATAGTTATTAGATAGAGAGATAATCAACAACCATTTAAAAACCTCTTTTGTAATTGGTTGAAAAGAGAAAGCATTTAAAAAAATTTTGTAACGGCTAGTTCAAAATTATCAAATAATTGTGGAGCCCCACAATTATTACAAATTTGGTTATGTTTGGATATTTCAGCCATTTCTGAACCAATTTTTAATCAAATAAAGTTTATTCTGTCATTAAAATGGTACATGCTCTTTCAAATTTGACACAGTTTTTCATTATCTCACAAAAATGTTGGATTCCTATACTCTATAGTGCTAAAAGGAATAGGTACTATGAATGATCTTGAATGATTTAAACCTCAATGCTATTTTTTTGTGCATCAATTTCAAAAAGAATATTGTTGGTTGCTTTCTTTGATGTCTTATTGGATTTTGATAGTCTACATCTTAGATCAGATCAAACAAAATTAAATTTAAAATTCCATTTAATATCTATGGAGGGTAAATGGGTAATATTTCAAAAATGCTGAATTGTACTTATTTTAGCTTATTTAGCCAGGTATGTTACGTAATGTAGTTATTTTAAACAAAATGACTCGTATTTAAAAAAAGGAAATTAATATTTTATAAATAAGAGATAAATTGCATAGTTCTATTGAAATAAAATGTCTTTATTAGTATTACAACATTTACATGGTAAAGCTCAAGAAATATGAATAAATGTATGATTCAAATTGGGCAGATTAAACAATATGTTCTTATTCATTTTGAAATAACATTCAGTATAAACTACCTTTCCAGTCTTGTCATAAAAATAATGATAATTTTGTTAATTAATATAATTTAAAGAAATGCATATTACATTTGCAGACATTATAGGGCTGGATTTTATTTCAAAGCATGTATCCAAATGGTATGTAACTTAAAAAAACCATGGGGAAACCATCCATTGGTAAACCCACGTGGCAAAAAGCCGGTAGGAAGTAAATGCACCACTGCCTCCCCACAATATGGGTGTGCGAAATATGTGTGGATGGTATTGTGTGTGCCAAGTGTGTCATAACGCGTGCTTTGTGTGTTAGCATACTTGTACAGTGTGCATGTGCGGGGAAAGTGCCGGTAAGAGCCATTCGTATACATGTACCAGTATGACTGCACTGTTCATAGTTCCTTTGTGTGTGCTTGCCTGTGATGTACATGTGATCTCCCCAATTCAATCGCTGTGCCAGTCAGCATTGGCTGTTGGGTGGTGCGATGGAATGACCTCATAGGTTCATTCATTGGAATGTGTAATGAGCGATTGCATGCGTAACACTCTCTGCATCAACCTATTTCTGGATCGTCGAATCATGTACACGTTTGATTTCCTGTTCAGACGTCCACATGTTCCAATTGTAACCATATGTTACAAAAATTCAAGAAAGAAGGCAATTTGAAAGATCTCCACTTAGATTTCTGGAAGATTATTGAACTACCAAACACTTCAATGAAATAAATGTTTTATACATATCCCCATTTTTGTTACTTAATTATTCAATATTATTGATAAATTCATTTTTCTTGAAAAAAAGGAAGCATTAAATTTGTATTTAAATGTCAATTTTCACATGTTCAAATAAAGAATTGCCTGTTTTAACCCCCCCCCAAAAAAACAAAAAAACAAAACAAAACAAAACAAAACAGAGAAAAGAACAGAAAAATTAGATCCCAGTCCAGTAATTACTTATGAAGCAATTTTAATAGAAAAGTGAGCTTGATACAAATTCAAGGAATTTTAAAATATGATTTGAAATCTATAGTGTTTGATTCAAAGTAACAATGGTGCATCTGTTCTTCCACCTCTCCCCTTGCAGAGCTGACATGTTGTGGCAAGTTCAACCATGTGTTCATCAACTGGTTGTTCAAACCCGTCCTCATCCTGGGTCTCCTCTACTTCTTCATCTGCTCCCTGGACCTCATGAGCTCCGCCTTCCGTCTCCTCGGAGGCAAAGAGGCAGGAGAAGTCTTCTCTCAGAACGATCTGCTCAACAACCCCGTGTGCGGCCTCATGATCGGCATCCTCGCCACCGTCCTCGTCCAGAGCTCATCGACCTCCACCTCCATCGTCGTCAGCATCGTTGCTGCTGGAAGTAAGTTTGCCTACATTGTTCAACTTTTGAGGATTCTTTTCATCACCAAAACTTTTTTTAAACAAAATACTAACAACATACTTTTTCAAACTGAAAATCAAATAATAACATTGGAAATGAATTTGGAAATGGAAGGATTTATCACATTTAATTACTAATCTAGAAACTAATTTCATTGCTACATAAAGTTTTGTTTGGATTAGATAAAATTGAATAATGTGTTCTAACTCGATTGTCTCTCCTTTCCCCCTTCATAGTCCTGCCCGTCCGACCAGCGATCTACATCGTCATGGGCGCCAACATTGGAACCTCGGTGACCAACACCATTGTGTCCATGGCCCAGTCGGGCAACCGGGACGAGTTCCGCAGAGCATTTGGTGGCGCAGTAGTCCACGACATGTTCAACTGGCTGTCTGTGATCTGTCTGCTGCCTCTGGAGGCTGCCACCGGATACCTGTACCTCACCACCAGCAAGATCGTCAAGACCTTCAACATCGAGACCCAGGAAGGCGCCAAGTTGGAACTTCTCAAGGTCCTCACCAAACCCTTCTCTGAGAAGATCATTCAGGTTGGTTTTCCTTCATCATTACTGATCATGTGTCACTTCTAGAGAAGCAAAAGATGTATTTCATGTGCTTGCTGAATGAATGTTTATGAAACACCATTTTGAACACATTTGGGTTATTTGATCTTTTGATTCCTGCCCTTTTCCTCTCACAAACTAAATCTCTGACAAAAAAATCATTTAAAAGTATGTATGAATCATGAATGCAGGGCTCCACACTCACCTTTTTAGTCAGTGGCCCGGTCGGGCCAGTGGATTAGTTTCTTCCACTATTCTGGTGGCCCGAAAGAAAATTTACTGGCCCCAAAATTGTATTTCATGAGTAAGCTTTTTACTATTCAAAATATCACTCTTTCCTTATCAAACCTGTGATTACAGATGAAGCACAGCATAAAAGAAAACAAGATTTTTAAAATTTTGTCAATGTCGGGTTGAAAATCTGCTTGCCCGATCGGGCCACCAAAATATGACTTTTATACATTTTGCTGGCCCCGGGCCAGTGCGAGTGAATGTTTTAAATTCGATTTCAGGTTTTGTAGTTATAAACTAAATAGTTTGTAGAACTCTTGCATATATTACAGAGTGAGAAGTTCTCTTATTTAATACATTTCTTCTTCTTTTTTTTGTGTGTGTAGATTGACAGCAAGAAGATCTACAAGATTGCAACGGGAGAGATCGATGCCGAGGGCCAGTCCCTGCTCAAGGTCTGGTGTGAGAAGGAGAAGTTCCCCATGGTAGTCAACGACACCGCCGGTGCTTTCTTCTCCAACGCAACGGGTGGTTTCCCCGCAGTGGCTCCCACAGACCACGCATCAAAGTTCAACCTGACTACCATTACTCCCCGCTGGTGGCAATTGGCTTTCGCCGCTAATCCTCCGAGCAGCAATGAAACGGTTTTGACAACCACTACTACCACCGAGGCTTCAGGAGCTGTCACTGTCATGGTGGAAAGGGGAGTCGAGAAATGTAAGTTGATCTCCCATTTCTTTGCAAAAATATAATTTTATAGAAGGAACGAGTTGTATCATGACATTAGGAATATAAAGAGCCACTTAGTTAAGAACTTGTTAATAATTTGTTAAAGAAGTATAAAAAACTAATTACAATTATTTTATTATTGAAAGGAATTGGGTATAAACAAAATTACGTGTCTGTAAATGACTTAACTAGTGAAACTATTTCATTGATGTCTTTTCTTGCGAGATGATTTACCCCGATTTCACTCTTGTCATTCCTGCAGGCCACTTCCTGTTCAACGACACCGGGCTGTCTGACCGGGCCGTCGGTGGCATCCTGCTGTTGATTGCCTTGGTCATGCTCTGTGGCTGCCTCGTCATGATGGTCAAGACTCTCAACTCCCTGCTCAAGGGGCGTGTTGCCGGCATCATCCGCCGCACCATCAACGCCGACTTCCCAGGGTGCTTCTCATTCCTCACCGGCTACGTGGCCATCCTGGTTGGAGCCGGAGTCACATTCCTCGTGCAGAGCAGCTCGGTCTTCACCTCGGCCATGACACCTCTGGTTGGTGTTGGCGTTATCACCCTGGATCGTATGTACCCCCTCACTCTGGGCTCCAACATCGGCACCACCGCCACCGGCCTCCTCGCGGCCATGGCCAGCTCCGGAGACAAGCTGGAGAACAGCATCCAGATCGCATTGTGTCACTTGTTCTTCAACATCTCGGGCATCCTGCTGTGGTACCCCATCCCAGCCATGCGCAACGTCCCCATCATGTTGGCCAAGAAGCTGGGCAACACCACGGCCAAGTACCGCTGGTTCGCCATCATGTACCTCATCCTCATGTTCTTTGTGCTCCCGCTCACCATCTTCGGCCTGTCCCTCATCAGCATCTGGTGTCTGTTTGGTGTGGGCATCCCCGTGTGCATCATCACTATCTTCTCCGTCATCGTCAACGTGCTGCAGAGCAAAAAGCCAGGCATCCTGCCGGAGAAGCTGAGGTCGTGGGACTTCCTGCCCCTCTGGATGCACTCGCTGTCCCCTCTGGACCGCCTTATATCCAAAGTGCTTTCAACCGTCCAGAGATGCTGTCCCTGCAGAGGGGGACAGAAGGCCAAGCTCAACACCAGTGCCAGTGGCCAACCCCTTGTGAACAGTAATAGCTGCACACCCATCAAGGTGCACTATGATGTGAACAATGACTGCACAAATGCTGTGCCCATACATAACTATAGCAATGGTGGTGCTGAGCGGCTGAGTACTCTATGACGACCATGAGCAGCTCCCTCTGTTGGGGGATCGACTTTGTCCTGTCTTACTCATTAATAGGGCAGTGCCAATAGTTCATGCCAGTCATATCCATCCATAGACATTTAAAACTCAACATGCATGGCTTTCAATTCATGACAAATATATCAATTTAATCAGACATATTTGGGGGAAAGGCAGTAATATGCTATTCCTCTATCAATGGTTGATAGTTGCAGTTGCATGTTGTAGTATTGAACAAGGTTTTATTTATTGTTTATACATAATATATAAAAAAGAAAATTAATATAAAAACATGTATTTCCAATATTTGTTACCCCCCAAATGGTCACGGTAGTATGATTTGCTGCTGGTAATTCAGAATTGTTATTTTGAGTCATCTATGTTCATCTTTCAAGATGATATGATCATATGAAATTGTTAGCTGCAATTGTATAATTATATGAAGAAATTTTATGGAAAAATTCAAAATGTTATGCAGTGATCGTTAATGTTTGCAATATTGTCTCTCTCAGATGGAGGGAGTAATTATGATAAGGTCAGAACATTGTGTAGATTTATTTTCTGCATTCCATCAATAAAAGAAGTTTATATTTTGTTAATTTATTTTGTACCCATTATTTGCAACTGAAATGTTCATTCATTACATCAACATCATTTTATATATTTCCTTTTTGTGGACAAAGGCAATCATGTCATTTTCATTATTTTAAAGACCTGAATCAGATGGTTTGCCATTAGCTAAGAGAACTATTGCCTTCCTTTTAAGTTTCTGAAATACACCAGGGTTATACAATACAGGGTATTATCTCTGTATACTTCCCTCTTTTCTAGTGCTTTATTAACCTCAACACTCGCACTGGCCCAGTTATTAAACACTTTATAGAGTGTGTTAATGATCAACTTGCTTAATACAAGTCTAGACTAAACTGAAGTTACATCATCAGATAAACAAACCACTGCCAGGTGAAGTAATTATGTCATCTTTTATTTATTTGTTTGTGCAGTTTCAGTTTAAAAGTATTGTGCTTTACTTAATGAATCAATATCACATTCCATCATGTGTTTGGAAGGGGGAAATCACTTGTACAATAATTTCAAAGGACTGCATGTAGATTGTCCCAACAGTAATATTTATATGGATAAAATGCTGAAAACTTTTAATGCGACCGACAACTCAATACTCAATGCGATGCTAGAAATTAACCTTTTTTCCTTGTGGAAGTAAAAACAACTGAGTGACCCGAAACCTAAATCTGGTGGCCCCAGGCCCAAACAAAGAAAAACATAACAAATTTATGTTAAATTTGGTTGCCCGAACGGGCCAGTAGAATTTAGGATCAAAGAAATCTGGTGGCCCGGAGCTAATTTTTAGTGGGCTCGGGCCAATGCTAATTTCGAGCACTGCCATATGGAATTTCAAATTTAATTTTGCTTCCTTCTTTTTGCAGTTCAGAATGTTTTCCTTTCATTTTTCCCAGGTTA
The DNA here is from genome assembly GCA_037951105.1 of Echinarachnius parma. Classification (NCBI taxonomy): domain Eukaryota; kingdom Metazoa; phylum Echinodermata; class Echinoidea; order Clypeasteroida; family Echinarachniidae; genus Echinarachnius; species Echinarachnius parma. Next base: position 145,539 of record JBAMJV010001512.1, on the reverse strand, counting down.
ATACATTGATTTGTGACATTTTGATTACATCTTGAAATATTTTGTGTGCTTACTTACTGCTACTTATATGAGGTGCCATGTCTCTACACAGTATCAAAATGATTTGTGATTGACAAATTATTTGTGTTTGTAAAATCCTTTTTGTGGGTGGGGGGGGTGGGGGGGGGGCCGGGGTTGGATATAGAAATAGGGAATCTCCCTATTGTCCAGTTATCCCATACAGAGTGCAATAAAACTGCAGGGTGATAACACATTGAATGTATTCAAAAAAACATTCAGTATATATTTATTACAGACTTGCTCATACCTGCAAATCCAGGATCGATTTTAAATAGACTCAACTAGCCCAGAATTAGTTTTTTGAATGTTTGAATTTGTTAGTGTTTTGAAAAGTATTCCATGGTAATCTTTCAACATTGGCCTGAAAAAAAGTAATAATGCTGAAAGTTTAGAAGTCTATTTAACACGATCCTAACTCAATTACAGTAATTAAATATGATTTCCGTGAGGTGTACCTACAGTAGTACCAATATGTCTTCACAAGTGTGCCTCTTTTTGTAAGCGTTTTGCTGGAGGAGAAATTTTTGTAATTGATTTATTTTTGCTTTTGTACATGTCATAGCGTTTTTAATATGTAAATTGTATTATATGATGAGATTAAAGATCCAAAAACTTAATTCTCTTACCTGAATTTAACTTGGTTATTTGTAGTAAGTGTTATCGGGGGAAAATGAATTGATGAAGTGTTCTTGCATAGTGGTGAAGTGTTGGAATGATAAACAAAATAATTGATATTGTTTTGTCTTTTGATATACTGTATTGTATGTGAGTGAACGTGCATGTGTTTCTGAATATGTACATATACTGCAATCAATTTAGATTTTGAAGATAAAATCCTTACCATAATTTGAAACTTACGAGTGAAGGTGCTTGCATTTTAAACAAAATTCATACCGAGATTTCTTGTGTGTGTGTGTGAATGTGCATGTGAAACTGCGATTGTATGGGCATAAAATAGGATAGAACAAGATACTCCAGACACAAATTCACAGCAGTCTCAAAACACCTAAAACTTGACTAATTAAATAGTTACTCTATGAAATCAAAATAATAGTGCAATTGTGGAAATGCAACAAATTCAGTCTAAGCCATAAACACTGATTATCACACAAGGAAACTGTATGTAGTCATAAAATTGTAATTTATTCATCAATTTACATACAATTGTTCTAAAAACAAACAATAACCCTGAAGCATCTGGCAAATAATTAGCAATGTATTTATTGTCAATTCTGCAATTAAAAACTGCAATAATTGAATCGGTTCACAATTACAATAATTTAATTGTCCTGTAATACTGTGTACTGTCTGTACCTAACAATGAGTCAGAGCTGCCACGTCTCCCTGATTTCACAGGAAACTCCTTGAAAATATTCCAAGATTACTGTATCAGATTTCATCCCATCAGCCAATCTCCCTGATTATTGAAACATTATTGTCATAGGTTGTATGCATTTGATAGATTTCTCCCTGATTTCTGATGAAATATGTATATCCTATGTTGGTAGCTCTGAATAAGTCGTTACAAAAAATGGTAGTGGCACGACAACAATAAATTGATTACCTCTTTGGATGATTTTCGCAAAAGTGGTTGCAAAACATGTTTACAAATTCTTCACAATAGAACAATAGAACATGCTAATAATTTCATAATACTAATGGGACAATACAATGTAAACATACACAAATATGTGATGACATACTGCCGATATATTTTGAGGCCTAATACTATTATTCATCATACAGGTTTCGGTTTTTCAAATTTCCCTTTCGTTACAAAGATATGTACGATCGAAGTATTCAGATCCCGGGGGGGGGGGGGGGGGGGGGGGGCACTCATGTATAATGTAAGACGGGTATGTGCCGCTTAAAAGAACCCCGTTTTCACACCCGATCGCAGCTCTAAAGATACCCGATTTTCAAAAATTGCCGCTCCATAGACCCCCGGAATGACTTGGCTAGGTAGTTGAGTAGCGCCAATTCCATTATTCTTCTTTTAGTTCGGCTCCATAGACCCCCGGAATGACTTGGCTAGGTATTTGAGTAGCGCCAAGTCCATTATTCTTCTTCTAGTTCGGCTCCTTGGACCACCATTTTAGCCTTTTTGAGGGTTTCCGTAGGTCTTTGGTAGCTCCAAGTCTATGTATTTTGTAGTTTTAGTCTGCTCCTTAGACCCCTTAACTACCGTTTCGGGGTTTTTGTAGCTCCAAAGACCCTATATTTTGTGCTTGTAGTCAGCTCTTCAGACCCCCATTTCAGAGTTCCGTGCGGCACACCCCCGTCAAAAAATAATTTGAGTGCCCCCCCCGGGATTCAGATGTGAGTGCAGTGAGTTATTGAATATCATTTTGCATTTTCGCTCATTACTTGGCCATGCAATGTCCATTTGACTTGAAATTTTCACACAATACCCTGTGGACATATGAGATAACAATAATATACATTGCATCAACCATTCATCACTTTTTGCACATGTCAACAAAGTTACTAGATCCCTTTAAGAAGGAAAAATATGAAATACAAAATGTAAAAAGATTACCATTGAGGACTGAACTCAAGTCAAGTTATCTAAAGCTGGGGTCTTTAAAGATTGTTTTTGTATGTACCATAATCAAGTTACTTTCAAAGTGTTGACATGGAAATATCCCCCGAACTTGACTAGATTAGAAAGGTGCAACCTTGTGGTTTGTATGATGATTCATACTGGAGAGAGGTCCTCGAGGCAAACATCTTATCATATTTATAATATACATGTCTCTTACATTCATTATAAAGTGAAAATATTAGGCCTCCCATGTAGAATAAGAAACAATTTCTAACACTGCTCCTTGTAAAACCAGCAACAACAAAAAAAGTTAAAATTTCTCATGAGATTTAACTTTAAGATGATACTTGCTGGAAATTAGTATGGGCAATAGCCTTTTATTTGAATGTACTTTTCTTTATATTTTGGTCATCTGTGAAAGCATTCTAAAATAAATTTACTTTAGAGTTATCGCATGACAAAACATCTGCTAGCCCTGAAAGCTCTGCACATTTTGACTTAGGTATACAAACTTTATTACTTCAAATTAAATACATTTGCTACAAATTGCAAAAATATTTCTGAACCACCCTCAACAAATATGCGATTAAAGAAACCTGATTTGATTTTATTTGATTCATCTAGATATATATGCAGATATACTTTACATCATTATCACTGATGAACTTTTGAGTCTTATTCAAATAAATCCTGCCTTTAAAGGGGTAGTACATTTTGGTAAGGCTGAACTTTAGTAACCAATACCTGCACAGTAACATTACAAACTAATAGTTATAACTCCACCATGCTCGAAAGGTATACAAAATTACAAACGACTAAGTAAAAAGCCTGTTATCATTCAAAAAGAGCCATTAAAACAAAGAGGGCGCTCTCTAAAAAGGCATTGGTTTCAACCATTTTTCATACAAAATTATGCATGTGATGTTTTGTTGAAATAATGATTAAATAGAGAGATCATCAACAACTATTTCAAAACCGCTTTTGAAAATTTGTGAAAAAGTGTAAGCATTTAAAAAAAAAAAAATTTTAATCATCAAATAAATTTTGGGCCCAAATTTATTACGATCGGATATATTTAATGATATTTCAGCCATTTCTGAACCGATTTTGACCAAATAAAGTTTATTTTGCCATTAAAATTGCATCTTCTTTCAAATTCGACACTCAGTTTTTCATTACCTCACAAAAAATTGTGTTGTGCAGCGCCCTCTCTACCAAAACTGAACTACCCCTTTAATGTGTCTTTGTATTTTCCTAAGCATTCTAACAAAGGAGCTAATATGCATTAGGCATTGCAAAGTCATTCAATTCTAAAAATCCCTATTATGATCCACCTGGACATCATGACATTAGTCAGGGCTCTAAATTAACACTGGCACTGGCCCACCAAACATGACCATCAAATTTCTCTACCCCAAAATTGTATTTGCTCCAGTGTGCAACCAAATGCTGGCGGACTTTCTTCTGTTTTTTCTTCTTTTTTTTGGGGGGGGGGGGGGGGGGCTACCCAATTCTTGTTCTGGTCAACCAAAATGTGCACAGTCTTGGTCATACTTGCCTGACATAAGCAGGGCAACCAAGAAAAAAGGTGAATTTTAGTGAAAAAGATAAAGATAAAGATAAAGAAAACAGATAAAGGGACAAATTTGCGCCCGAAATGCCCAAAAGAGCCCCTGCGTATTTGCATAGACTTCAATGCAAAACACATTTTAGAGTGTTATTTTCATGCAGGCAAGCTTGAATTTTCGTAGCCCCCCAAAAATAAATCTTAATTTTTCCCCCTGATTTTCTTTAATTGTAAAAGTCTTCACTCTATCCTAGCCTTTCATCCCTCCTCCTGGATGTAAGTCTGATGCCTTGAGATGAGATCGGCCACTAGGAGTTCCTCCAGCTCCATCCCATCATGCACCTGGTCATCGGACAGCGCAAGCTCCGTCTCCGAGTCCGGTGTGACGACCGTCACCCGGCGACGCCTCTCCTCAAGTAGGTTGGCAACTACCACCTGAGAACAAAAGAATACAAGGAAGAGAAGAACAAAATAAATAGAATGAAATTAGATTGTTTTATAATTGCAATATACTAACATTCATGTACATTAATCATCTGGGCCCCATTGCAGAAAGAGATACAATTGATTATTAGTTACAATTAATTGTAAGTCAGATCATGTGACTGAATGCGCAAATCTGATTGGTTGAAATGCGCATTTTTTCTGACTTACAATTAAGTATAACTTACAATCGATTGTATCTCTTTCTGCAATGCGGCCCTGATCATACAAAGACAAAAGGTCACATGACTTTGAGTTAAAGGGTACTGCCACCCAAATATAATATTCTTATTAAAGAAAGGTAACATCTTTAGTATTCCATTCCATCAACAAGTTCACAAAAATATGTTTCCAGAAAAAAAAAATATAATTGGAAAACGCCTCACCATTCTAAAGCATACGTTCATGCGGTCTGAATTGCGAAGACTAATGTGTGCAGAGCGACCGAATCGCCCAGGTTTCTATTGTCTACAAACGTACATGTGAATCGCATTGACGCACTCGCAAATGTTTGGCCCGTACGAACCAGGAAATAGTAGTGGTTCCGTAAGTGGTGGAAATTAATTGCTCTGTTTATGAATTACACAACCCATTGCAAAATGTTGGGTATCTATTTGATATCACAAAATGGTACCAAAACATATAATAATGTGTTGTTCTTTGCCTGGTGGTCCCCTTTAAGGTATGAGCACAGAATCACAATCAACAAGCGTGTACCTATCATGAACAGTTTTAGATTGAAAATGCAAACAAAATTAATTAAGATGCTAGAAAAGTATTTAAAAGAATAAAAAGAAACACAATTAAATGCACTTGTGTACAAAACATCATATATTTGATCTGCTATACTACAATGTAAACACTGATATGAGCTCAACAGAACAAATACACATGCACCTTGAATAATCAAAACCAAAGATACAGTATTCAAAGTAAATTTGGCTTTGCTGAACTTAAATTTGATAAGGTAAGTAATCAAAACTCATCAATGGGGGCTACAAGGCTGATTATTATTTTTTGGCCAGCAAGAGGAAAAGTAAAGATGTTTTCTTTCCTGAAGATAAGGTGCATTTTAATTGTGGCTATGTGGCTGATCTGTAAATGATTAAAAGCATCTATGATTAATAGGAAAGGTAGCTGGACAGATTTTCTGATCATATACGTTTATCTCTTGAGAATTCCTCAAACATCTTTGGGTAAAAGACTGTTCAATTTCAAAAGAAGAATTCAATACAATTACAAATTGAACCAGAATCCCAAAGGGGTTATATCAAACACCTTCAGATTTATCATTTAGTTGACATTTGCTTGCAATTACCATATGAGAGAGGCTTTTCCAGAAAAGTCTACAGTTAGAAGGAAAAGAAATCCACTTCTTCAGAGACAGGGATCAAATGAGATAGGAGAACCCACGCATATGCTGTTATTCTGCACGTACACTATTAAAGGGTACCACCACCCAAAAATAATATTCTTATTAATGAAAGGTAACATCTTTAGTAGTCCATTCCATCAACAAGTTCAGAAAAATATGTTTCCAGAAACAAAATATATAATTGGAAAACGCTAATGCTGTTAGGTAAAGAAAAAATCCCGGATCGTTCTCGGATCGGTAGAATTCAAAATCGCTAACGAGATTCTCGGATCGGATCGGATCTCGGAAAAAAATAATATTGCAATTTGCTCTGAAAAAAATGCAGCGTTGTAGACTTATCTTTCTTGTTTTATATGCCAATAATATTAACAATGTTGACGCTTTAAGGGATGCACATATCAATCTTTACAGAAAAACAGTTACAGACTATTCAGAATTAACTAAGTTTCGCAAGAAAAGTATTTTTTCCGAAGTGAATTTGGCCTAGAAATCGATCGTTTGTTCAGCATCGCGCCACACATTCACAGAACTCAGCCGGCCAGTCACGGGGAAACATCACATGTAAATTTGTACGATCTTCTTGGTGAGAGCCGGGCCTTCAAAAAGTGGCTATAAATTAGCCTTTTTGTGATCAACACAATTTTGGTAGTCTACTTACATGATAACATGGCATTTGAAAGCTGAACAGATTAAAAAAAATACCCCCAAAACAATGAAAAACTGCGCTGAATATATCGATAAATTTCCAAAGCACGTTCGTGAGGGAAGGTTGAAGTAGTTACGGTACCGGTAGCAGCAAGTTTTCGGGCCGCTGCACTGCTGGCATGTTTCACGCATATTCGCTCGTGTACGGGTCTTTGTTTCATACGCCGGATTCATCCGCGATCTGTTATGTATAGTTGTTTTTACAGATTTTTTTAGTAGTTGTTTGCATTGCTTTGGGGCTCAGTTTTTATCTGTTCAGCTTTTAAACGCCATGCAATCATGTAAGTAGAATATCAAAACATTTAAACATGGTGCAAATAACCAAAATACGTATTTTGAGCCACTTTTAGAATGCACTGGCTGATCAGCTCGATCATACAGATATACATCTGAAGTCTCCCCGAGAGTGTCGGCCTAACTTTGTGTGCATTTCCGTCGGCAATATCGTTCAAATGACTAGCAATTTTGCGCATCCTGTTCAATTTTCGACTGCGAAACGAATTAATGAACCAAGAATTTCTCCAAAATAACCACTCATAAAGTAAACAATATTGATTCCCCCATTCTTTATTTAAATTACACTACTTAATGGACTGTCAAACATACACATTTTCAATTATTACTGGAGAAAATGGGTCGGCAAAATCTTCCGATATTTTCTACCGAGAAAATTTATTTCTCGGATCCGTCTCGGATCCGGCTAGGAAGCGATTATCGCCGGGAAATCGGATCGTTCCCGGATCGGATAACAGCATTAGAAAACGCATCACCATTCTAAAGGATGCATTTATAGGTCTTCATGTACGAAGACTACCTTTGTCCAGAGCGAACGAATCGTCCGGGATTATATTGTCTCCAAACGTACGCGTGAATAGCATTGGCGTACTCGCAAATGTTTGGCGCGTACGGAACCAGTAAATAATAATGGTTCCGTAAGTGGTGGTAATTAATGCATTGTTTATGAATTACACAACCCTTTGCAAAGTGTTGGATATCTATTTGAAATCACAAAACGGTACCAAAACATATAATTATGTGCTGTTCTTTGCCTGGTGATCCCCTTTAAATGCTCATGGCTAAAGCAGATAGAGCTCCACACTTATAGTCTATCAGGTTATGTAAAGCAGCAATTTTTTTTGCTATAATCTTGGAAACAGTTTTTAATTTGTTCTAAATACATTACTGATGCAAAAAAGTAATGTTTCCATTTTTTATTTTTGGTCCCAGGGTGCATTTTGGCGATTTTAAAGATAATTAGCTAATTTGCATATTTGTGAAATAAGGTCAGGGGTCATTTTCTATCTAGGAATAGTACAATATTGATAAAAACTATTATTTTGAGGCAAGGATTCCATTTCCGGTGCTCGTTTGTAAGTGCTGTATGGGAAACACTCTGAAATCCAAGATGGCTTCCCCTAATTTGCATATTTATGAATATTATTAATTTTCAGTGGCTACAGCCCCTAATAAGCAATAATTCCGGATTATTATTTGTCAGTTAAGTTCTAAGTATGTATTTAAGATATCAAAGATGAGTTGCCATCATGGCAACCTCTAGCAATGCATATTATTTGCATAATTATGTATTTTACCTACTTTTTTGCATATTCCCCCAAATCGAGTATATTAGGAACCCGGCAAGTAAAAAAGACAAGTAATACCACTTTTCCAAGGTTTTAGGGGGCAATGAATCCATTCATGATACTTATTTACCTGTATCCCCTCGAGAACCCACATAAATCCAAGATGGCCGCAATTGTCATTTTAAAGTAAATAATGCTATTTGCTACTTAAATGGCATTTAATTAATAAAAGTATGATTTGCTTACTTTAAGCAAACAACTACATTGTGATTCAAGTATTCTAGTTGCTCATTCCAATAATTAAAAGTCAAAACATTATAATATCAATTTAATATAACCGAAATAATATAGTATCATAACATGTGTAATTTAGGGAGCAGTCATCTTGGATTTGAGATGGATGCCATGGTGATACAGGTAAATAAGTATCAAAAATGGATCTGCTGCCCCCCAAAACCTTGGAAAAGTGGTATTATTTGTCTTTTTTACTTGCCGGATTCCCAATATACTCGATTTGGTGGAATATTGAAATTAGGTAAAAAACATAATTATGCAAATTATATGCATTGCTAGAGGTTGCCACGATGGCAACTCATCTTTGATATATTAAATACATACTTAGAACATAACTGACAAATAATAACCCGGAATTATTGCTTATTAGGGGCTGTAGCCACTGAAAATCAATAATATTCATAAATATGCAAATTAGGGGAAGCCATCTTGGATTTCAGAGTGTTTCCCATACAGCCCTTACAAACGAGCACCGGAAATGGAATCCTTGCCTCAAAATACCCTAGAATAATAGTTGTTATCAATATTGTACTATTCCTAGATAGAAAATGACCCCTGACCTTATTTCACAAATATGCAAATTAGCTAATTATCTTTAAAATCGCCAAAATGCACCCTGGGACCAAAAATAAAAAATGGAAACATCACTTTTTCTCATCAGTAATGTATTAAGACCAAATTTAAAAATGTTTCCAAGATTATAGCAAAAAAATTCACAACATTTATTTATACTACATTAGGGGATATACTATTAACTCTTTTTTGCTAGATGCCCAGTTGTTTATTGTTATTATTTATAATTTTCGTTTTTTCTGGAAGGGGGTAAATGTAGTTTAATCTACACGTCTATGAATAAGTTAGCACAATACAAACATTTGTTTTTATTCTGTAAAAATGTTTGTTAACTTAGCCACAGAGAAAATGGATTGACAAATATGAATGAACTGATTAAGATTTCAATTTTTTTAAAATTTATATTGATTTCAATCCATAAACTAAACAAAATTTATTCTAAGAATTGCAAAAACTTTACAACAGGGAAAAACAATTTGTAGAGGATACTTTTCAAGCTCCCCTGCATGAAAATAACACTTTGAAATTTAGTTAGCATTGAACACTATGAAAATTTACAGGACCTCTTTTAAGATTTTCAGGGGCTCTTTTAAGATTTTCAGGGGCTCTTTTAGGCATTTCGGGGGCTAAATCTCCCTGAGCAACCCCGTGTATTTTTTTCACTGCTTTGCAATAATGCATGATGCCTAGAACACAAGTGAAGGTGACTTTGAAAAAGCAATCTCTTCCCTCGCATTCACGCAGTACACACACACAGAACAGAGCTTTATCTCCAGACGGTGTCTACCGTAATTGAGAATTTCCTTTTTATATTTCCACCATTACATAAGCCCAGTACCTGACATACTTTGGACAAGGATTTGGTACGTCAAAACATATTTTTGTCATTGAAATAAAACACACACTTATGTTGGTGACGTGAGCACAAACTTTTGGCATTTCGGGGGCGAATTTCCCCGAAACCCCATGTATTTTTTCACTGTTTTGTAATAAAGATGGCTTTTCAATCTTTTCCTTTTCAAGCCACAAAAGACAAGGCCTCTAAGATAGGGTAAGCATGAGGACTACTGCCCTCAACTGGCCCCTCCAGCTACTGGCCAAGAACAGCGTCATAATGAATCAACCGTTCGAATCAAGACGTAAATAAATGTCTCCAAATTGAACCCATTGACAATGACGTATGGGAGAAGTCCTGGAGCGATCAATTTATGCCTTAATTTTTTCCCCTTCAATTTATCCAGGACTCTTTCCCCAGCTCATATTATCAGATTAATGCTTTAAACTTAAAGACCTAACTTTGTCAAATTCAACCAAAAAATCACTTGGAGCTTTCACATTCTTCTTATACCTTGCTCTTTGATTTAAATGTCAACAGAAATATGGAAAGGGTTTAATTGTTCAAATTTCTCCCTAATTATAGAGATGATTAACAGCATTCCAAGAAAGCTTTTCAACCTTAATCAAAATCAATTGGAAGTAAAAGATACAATGATTACAATCTGACATTGATCATGTTCACCCCTTTTCACTTGGTAAACAGAGTTCTATTTAAAAAATATGTATATATATATATCACACAGCATTCTGAAAATTCTTAAGATGATTGGTTAATGATTGAAGTCTCAACATTATATCACTATTGCACTGGCCCGCTGGCCCGGGGGCAGTGAAATTGCACTTTGGGCCAGCAAAGATGTATTAAAGTCATATTTTGGAGGCCCGATCGGGCAAGCAGATTTTCAACCCGACATTGACAAAATCTTGTTTTCTTCCATGTCATGCTTCATCAATAATCACATGTTTGATTAGGAAAGAGTGATAATTTGAATAGTAAAAAGTTTACTCATGAATTTTCGGGCCAGTAAATTTTTCTTTCGGGCCACCAGAAAAGGGGAAGAAATTATTTCACTGGCCCGATTGGGCCACTGACTATTGGAAAAATCTGATGAATTTAACGGATCACTTTAAAACTGACAATGTGCAGACACAAGTCAGCCCACAGTGCCTGGCCTGCATAACTTCCTTCTAAAGTGGATGTTGCATAATAAGACGATGAAAATTGGTAACTTGATGACAGGTTCAATAAATATCCAAAGAATTACTTGACTTTTTAACCTTCCTAAATGTGAGTTATGAAATCTGTGATTTGATAAGTGAAAGAAATGAGTGGGTGGGAAGGAAGATGCCAAAATTGGCAACAAAATGTTACTGCAGTAGTCCTAAAATATTGATTTATTTATAGAATCAAACAATCAATATTCTATATGGCTTCATTTTATGCCGAAATTGGCAACAAACGTTTACTGCAGTAGTCCTAAAATATTGATTTATTTATAGAAGCAATATATTCTATTAGGCTTCACTTGCAATCTAAATTATATATCTTAAGTTTTGTATTTATGTAGATGGACATGCTATTGATCACATGGTCAGCCGTGGTTCGCTTACTCATGTCACATGTCTGAACATGCGTTCTCTATCCTACTCAAAAGGCGAACTCTTTTTAGCCATCCACTTTACTCGGCATGGAAATAAAGTCAAACCTGTCTTATAGATAAATGTCACCCAAGGGAGACAGAAAACGTGGTCTTAATAAGTAGGTGGTCTCTATAGGCAGGTTCATTTACATGTAAACTACTTCCAAGAGAGTCGAGTTTAATGGTCATTATACTATAGACAGGTGGTCTTTCCTCTGTGTTTGATAAATTACTACATTTCGCTATCACACACACTATTTATTTATTTAATATTTATTTATATATATTTATTTATTCATCACTCATGGGATGGATTGGCCTTGTCAGCTAAAGGCTGTTTTTCAAAAGGGTTCACACACCGTTCATAAGTCTGATTAAAAAAACAAGTAGGCAATTAGAAGACAAAAAGGGGAAAGTGATTTAATAACAAGAGCCCCAGGGGGGCACGACGCTCACCTGAGGTCAATCAATTCTAGGGCCCCCTTGGCAGTCACATCCACCATTTTAGCAACTTTTGTTCCTCTACCCCTAAGGATGTCAAGTTTGGTTAGAATCCAATCATTGGTTCTTGAGAAGAAGATGAAAATGCATATTTCCTATGGTAGGGCCTCAAAAATATTGTTACCCCACAGGTCCCTTATGGTGCCACCCACAAAAATCTTGTGAACAATTTTCATTCTTCATCAATAGAGGCATCTAAATGTGAAATATCAGGTCTGTCATACTTTTAGATCTTGAGAAGAAGATTTTTAAAATTTACATATTTTTTACACTCAGTCCCCTCCCCCAGGGCCCCCTGGGGGCTACACCCACCATTATAGCACATTTTGTTCCTCTACCCCTAAGGATGATTCCTGTCAAGTTTGGTTGGAATCCAATCATTGGTTCTTGAGAAGAAGATGAAAATGCACATTTCCTATGGTAGGGCCCCCCAAAAAATGTTACCCCCACAGGGCCCTTATGGGGCCACCCAAAAACATCTTGTGAACAACTTTCATTCTTCATCAATAGAGGCATCTACATATGAAATATCAGGTCTGTCATACTTCTGGATCTTGAGAAGAAGATGTTTAAAATTTACATATTTTTTACACTTGGTGCCCTCCCCCAGGGCCCCCCTGAGGGCCACGCCCACCATTTTAGCAACTTCGATTCCTCTACCCCTAAGGATGATTCCTGCCATGTTTGGTTGGAATCTAATCATTGATTCTGGAGAAGAAGATGAAAATGTATATTTCCTATGGTAGGGCCCCCAAAAAAACTGTTACGCCCACAGGGCCCTTATGGGACCACCCACAAAAATCTTGTGAACAACTTTCATTCTTCATCAATAGAGGCATCTAAATATGAAATATCAGGTCTGTCATACTTCTGGATCTTGAGAAGAAGATGTTTAAAATTTACATATTTTTTACATTTGGTGCCCTCCCCCAGGGCCCCCCTGGGGGCCACGCCCACCATTTTAGCAACTTTGGTTCCTCTACCCCTAAATATGATTCCTGCCAAGTTTGGTTGGAATCCGATCATTGGTTCTGGAGAAGAAGATGAAAATGTAAAAAGTTTACGGACGACGGACGACGCACGACGCACGACGCACGACGCACGACGCACGACGGACGACGGACGACGGACGACGGACGACGGACAAAAAGCGATCACAATAGCTCACTTGAGCCTTTGGCTCAGGTGAGCTAAAAAGCCTCAGGGAGTTCTGAATGTGACATCATTTGGAGACTCACAATGAGAAGAAGCAGGAATATGGAGTTGTTTCACAAAGGCAATGGAAGGTCAAGTGCGTTCCAAGAAAATGACACAATAACAGAAAAAAGTAAAAGAATAGATATGACGTAATCCTAGCTATCTTTCAAGCACAAACAAGATTATTTATTGTCCTTATATGTGATGATTTTTGGTGGCGCCCTTCCCTAATGGCTGCACCACTCTACTGCTCTCTGATTTTGCGTCAGATTTTGCTTTATTCTGCTACTTTCCACTTAGAATTCTTCATTTCTGACTGTACAGTTTGCACACATTCACTGTAGTGATTTTACTGGTGCTGATTTGAGTATACAACTGAATCGTGAAAATGCATTTTAATGGCTGTAAATTCCTACGAAGCCAATGCTTTGCATCAATCATTTTATGTACACTGCATACTGTATTGACTCTCGTCGTGACTCTGTGTTCACTCACCATGTCAAAGCGAGTCTATTCCCGGGACGATCTTTTGTCTATCGGACGGAAAGTGTCTATTCATGCTCAACCAGCGCCTTTCACTCACAATGAATGGCGGCTATTCAGATCTTGGGACATCGCCCGTACTACAAAGAGAGGCAACCGTGGCGGACAAAAGACTGGAAAGTTTGCTGTTCCCCGTGTTATTTATCCAGGGTTTGACAACGGTGCAACTGAATTTCCAGAATACGACAACACCCAGGCACGTCTCCGAGCTTCACATCACCGATCACCCCCTGCTCAACGACATTCCCGTTTTGGACTATGGAATGCGCGTTCCATGTCCAACAAGACTACTTGTATTTGCGACCTCATCATAGAGAACGATCTAGACGTTATGATCGTAACTGAATCCTGGCTTACAGGCGATCAAAGAGATGACCTTGTCTTTGGCGACATCCGATCGACACTTCCAGACTACAATCTGCTACAGTGTCCTCGTCGGGGCTCAAAGCGTGGAGGGATATGCGTGGTGTATCGTTCTTCGACCCAAGTAACGTTGAATGGCACAACCGGTTTCAATACATTTGAGCTTATGGACCTCAGCATCCGCACTTCTCCTGCGGTGGTCCTGAGATGCTTTGCAGTCTACAGACCGCCACCATCCCCGCGTAACAAGTTCACGTACAACGCGTTTCTACAAGAGTTCCTCACCTTACTCGAGTCTGCAGTTATTGCGGACAACGTACCTCTTCTCCTAGGTGATTTCAACATCCACGTTGACAACATCAATGATACCCAAGCCAAATCTTTCCTGACGTCAATTGATTCGCTTGGTTTCCGACAGCATGTGACGGGCCCTACACACCGAGCCGGTCACACATTGGACCTGATACTTACCAGGAAAGTGGACGACATTATTTCTGGTTTCAGTATCGTATCAGGCCTACCTTCTGACCATTCAGCAATCATTGCTGATCTCAACCTTACTGGACCAAAGAGCACCAAGAAACAAGTCTCCTATCGGAAGCTACGGAGCATCGATATATCTACATTCAAGCAAGATATTAGAGAATCTACACTAATACCTCTGGAATCTGCGCATGTTTCCGAAGCCGTGGATCGTTATAACAAGACCATGGAAGAACTTCCTCGACAAGCACGCCCCGATACTGACCAAGACTATCACGGTCAGACCGACATCTCCATGGTACACAGAGGAGATTAGAGATGCCAAGAGAAACAGACGCCGTGCAGAACGACAGATGGTAAAATCGGGTCTCTCCATCGACAAACACCTATACCAAGAAGCATGTGTGTCATACTACACTGGCCTCACTGAATCGAAGTCAAATCATTTGAAGACCGAGATAGCAAATGCAGACAGTAAAGAACTGTTCAAAATAGTCAAGAGATTGACTTGTCCCAACCAGGATACAGTCTACCCAGATCATCAATCCGATGTTGGGCTCGCGAATGATTTCGGAGAATACTTCCACGACAAAATCAGCAGAATTGTTTTGAGAACTCAAGATTCTTCTGCCAACCATCCGGATCCTGACATACCATCTACCCGTTCTTCGGACAGTGGGGCATCCTTTAGTGCGTTCCACCAGGTTTCAATAAGCCAAGTCCAAGAACTCATCAAGAAACTCAAACCGAAGACATGCAACTTAGACCCTCTTCCGTCTCGCCTGGTGATGACTTGCATCGACGAACTTCTACCTGTCATCACACAAATTATCAACATGTCACTTACGACCGGTGAAGTTCCAGAGAGCTTCAAAACATCTCTAGTCACACCGCTTCTCAAGAAGCCTTCATTGGACAATAACGACTACAAGAACTACAGACCAGTTGCCAACCTCCCTTTCCTCTGCAAAGTCCTTGAAAAGGCTGTAGCGGCACAACTGAGGATCTACTTGGAGGAAAACAACCTATTCCCAAGAAATCAATCGGCCTACAGGCATTTCCATTCAACGGAGACGGCCTTAATTAAAGTGATCAACGATATATTGATTGCTGTTGATAACGGACTTGAAGCAAGTTTGGTTCTCCTTGACTTTTCGTCCGCGTTCGACACCATTGATCACTCTACCCTTATCGATCGCCTTAAAACGTCATATGGCATTAAGGGAACTGCCCTCAAATGGATTGCATCATATATGACCGATAGAAGCCAACAGATCATCATCAACAGATCAACGTCAGACTCATTTGCTCTACCATGGGGAGTACCTCAAGGCTCCGTCGTAGGACCCCTGCTGTTTTCCCTCTACGCTGGCCCACTGAGTCAAATTGTTGACTCACATCGAGGTATCCAGCACACCATCTACGCAGATGACACACAGCTCTATATGATCATGAGAGCAGACGACGCCGACAGGAGTGAGTCTGTGCGACGAATACAAGATTGTGTACTCGACGTAAAAACCTGGTCTGCAAACAACACACTTCAGCTCAACGAAGTAAAAACTGAAATGTTGTTCGTTTCATCTCAGTTCAAGCCACAATCTGGAACATTGCCCTCTCTTGAATTGGCAGGGGAACGTGTTCAGTCGTCCGCTTGTGTCCGAGACCTCGGCGTCACTCTGGACAAAAATATTACCCTCGCCCAACACATTCGCAACGTTAGCAGGTCAGCCTCTTGGGGCATCGCGAAGATAGGGCGTATCCGGAAGTACCTCGACCAATCAGCAACAGAAAGACTAGTTCACGCATTCGTTTCGTCACACCTGGACTATTGTAATAGCCTTCTAGCTGGTCTTCCTCACTCACACATCGCACCCCTTCAGCGCATCCAAAACACAGCTGCAAGACTTATCACACGCACCAAGAAATCTGAACACATCACACCTGTCATCCGATCCCTTCACTGGCTAAAGATCCACGACCGTGTCGTCTTCAAAATCCTCCTCCTAGTCTACAAAATCAATCACAAACTGGCCCCATCTTATCTTCAGGACCTCGTTAGTCTCCGATCTTCCTCTACTTCATCTGCAACAAGACGACTTCGTTCCCATTCTACCGCACATCTCCAGCTGTCTCCAGGTCCCCGCACAAGGACACGCTACGGCGACCGTGCTTTCTCCGTCATCGCCCCTAAACTCTGGAACAATCTCCCCATACACATTCGTGACGCCCCAACACTGGACTCATTCAAATCTCTCCTCAAGACACACCTTTTCACCCAAGCCGAATAATTTTTGTTGTTAAATCATGTAAATTGTGTTTGTTATCCCGGTAATTTATCATGTCAGTAATTTATGAAACTGGCTTAACTTTGACCTTTCACTTATAATGTTTGCCCAATTGTATTTATGTACTATACTTATTGTAATGTCAATATAAATTGTAATATCCTGTACTTGTAACTTCACTGGATTGTGCAAACTCTATAATTATCATTTTCTTCTAAATTGTTCTTATCTTACTCTTGTATTTCCTCATGTATAGCGCTTAGAAACATATGTATTAAGCGCTTTATAAATGTTATTTATTATTATTATGATGATGCAAGATATTCCATTAGATAATTGTTTATTTTTAAAAAAGGGAAGGAAAATATTTTCCTAAATATATATGGAAAATGTATTGAAAAATACTCACGTATTACATCTTCAGACATCAAAATGAATTGTCTGCTAGTACTCATTACAATATTTTGGCTTCTTTATTAAACAGTTCTCAAAATAGATATTGTTAAACCTCAGAAGTTGTAGTGGAACTCTTCTGTATATTGTAGAACTAATCAATTATATTTTGAAAATTAGAGTTAACTTTTGATTTGTACAAAAAATAAAATCTCTATAACTCTGTACCTAGAGGTCTAATGGTACCCAGATATGATTGATATATCTGTTATATTATACAGTAGTGTGTAGCAATAATAAATCAGTTCTGTAAAACTGGATGGATAGAAAAAGACAGATAGACATCTGTTTCATTGTGGTAGATTCATGAACAAATATAGATTTGTTGCTTTTAAAGAAAAATGATTATTTAAAAAAAAATGTAATGCAACCTAAAAACATACAGCCTCTGGCCAATTAGTGATGAGAGCATGACACATAATAAATTCAGGATTGAATGACTTAACTGTTTGTAAATTGTTATGGAGCCACTTAAAACATATGATGCAACGGACAGGAATATGACAGACAGATAAGGGATTTAATTCTATTTTTCACAATACTGGCCCAAATGGCAGGTGGGACCCAGGCATTGATAATGACCAAGAGTTGTCAACATCAACAAATCAGTTAAGTGGGGCGTAGTCAGGGCCATTTCAAATGGGGGGGGGGGGGGGGGGGGGGGGGAGGGTGCAGGGGTGCACCCCCATGAGGGGATCAGCAGAGGCCAACATTTTCAAAATGAGTTATACAATATTATACAATTAGTGCATGGTTTGGAGTTGAATATACCAGAATAGACAACGATACATTTTTAATTTCTCGAGAGCGATTATATTGCATCGAGGCCACCCGTTGCCCTGGCGCACCTCGACGCGGCGTAGAACGACCGTAGAAATTAGACCAGTTCATCCTTTAGCTCCATTAGAATGGCATCAAATCACTGTCTTTATCGGTACAATATGACCACACAACTCGAATAGAGAACGCAATGACTACTTTGGTTTTCTTCGAGTCCATATTATCTATCAATAGACCGCTTCTGTAATGTATGCAAATAATATGCGCATGATGTCAGACTCCCCGTCGTCAAGCTCAACAATAGTAACTAAGTCCGGCAAGCTAGCTTGCCGGACATGGTTACTTTTGTTAGCTTGACGACGGGGAGTCTGACGTCATGCGCATATTATTTGCATACATTACAGAAGCGGTCTATTGTCCGAGATCGTCCTCCGAAATTGTTGGAAAACGGTTTGTTTCTTCGCTGGTAGCCATAATTGCAACTTGTTTGAATACAAAAATGCGAAACACGATATATCGTTTTATTAAACACCCAGAATATATCGTTATATCGATAGTAAGACAATTATCGTATCGTCATTGTTTTGGTATCGTTTGGGTGGTCTATGGGAAATTTGTACGTCACTGAAAAGTTATAATACATATGTATTATAACTTTACCATTGATTATACCGGATTAAGCATCGGTAATCAACCAATAGGAACGCTCAATTTCCCTTAATTATGACGTCATCATCTTATATAAATGCAAATATATTCTCTTTAATTTCTCCAAATGGGAGGGTAGTGAGAGGAGAGAGGTAAGATTCTACATAGGCAATAGCCCCCCCCCCCCCCCCCCCCCTCTGCCCCTCTTTAGCTACACCACCGGAATTGTTCATGCTAGATGGAGGTGCAATATTGCGGTGTTCATGCAGTGTGCATGAGGTACATGTATGTAAAACCTCATGTTCTCCTTTACACATGCATACATGACAAACATGCAACTACCGTACGCAGCTGAAACAATGCATGCTAAACATTTTCTAGCCATATTTAGGGAAACAGAACAGAAATATATAATACAAATGAAAATGAGCAAAGAAAATAGGGGTTCCCTTCCCTGGGATTCAAACCAGAAACCCTAGGATTGCTAGTTGTTCGTCCCCCAAACCCTTTTTAATGCTTGTTATGGTCAGAAGCTATTATAAAGTATAAACCTACGTGTAACACCCTGAGTCCCTTTGTACATGTATGTAAAAAATAAATGGTTTACTGCTGTGGCAAATGTCCAGCAATTTATGTATGACATTCATTTTCATACTATGGAATTTTCACACATCACTCAGTGGAAATACTGGTTACAGAAATACACTTTGTACTATATTACTAACCCTTCATCAGTTTGTGCACATGTATGTGTCAACAATGTTATGTAGATGACTAGATCCCTTTAAGCAGAGACTACTGCACATCTCCAACTGCCCCAAACTGTTTTGACATAATAATAATAATAATAATAATAATAATTAATATTTGTATTACGCAATATCCACCTAATAAGGTGCTCAAAGCGCATCAGAAAGGATAGAGAAATTAGGTAAAACAGACAAGAAAGAAGAAGGGGACGGTAAGGGGACATGATTCAGATGTTTTCTGCCTGAAACAGCTTTCCCAATCAACCTTAAGATCTGCCTACAACCGCATCTTAATTTCCATGAGCTTGAAAAATTAAACACAAAGTGGTAAGCTTCACCTGCATCATCAAATAGGGATTCTAAAATCCAAAACAACATTTCCATAATGATACATAATTTATTAAGTATTTATTTTGGGGAGTTGTGCAGTTTATACAATTATTTATGGTAGGAAAACATTAATGTTGTAAACATGCAAGTTTAACCATGTGACTCAACAGCTGTATGAAAGGAAATGTCATATGTTCAAGGCTCGACACTAGCACTTGCCCGCTTGCCCAGGGCAAGTATAAATTTATGTCGGGCAAGTAAAATTTCATAAATGGTTTAATTTGGTTGCCCGATCGGGCAAATCGATTATCCGGAGGAGAAAAAATGTAATTCCTTCCATGTAAATCTCATCAAGAGGTAGAGCGGGCAAGTGAATTTTTCTGTTTGGGCAAGTCAAATCTGAATTTTAAATTATTCAAAATATTAAATTTGTCTTTCTTTTTTGTTGTTGAGGGCCCGAGGGGGCAAATGTTTTTTGTTTTTTTTTTTGCTTACAAGAACCGGGTGGGCTATGTCTGAAGTCTATTTCAAGCATTTATTTTTTTTAAGTTGTAATTACTGAATGTAGCTCATTTTTGTAAAGGACCACATGTATGTGCATTTCCATTTCCATCAAACAAATAACACGGAAAATTGTGTACACTACAATGAATTATATTAACATTGATTGCATTTTCAAACCAATAAGCAGTGGCTAGGCTACAGGTGGGCAAATGCCACCCCCTCCCCCCTCCCCCCCCCCCTCAATTATTTGATAAAAACAACAAATTACATTATGGGAACATTTGTGACAAAATAAAACAATATATTTACAAGGTGTGCCCATCAATCTGGTCGACCACTCTACGCCACTGCCAATAAGCATATTCAAACAGAAAATATCTATCAAATCAGGTCTATGATAGACAAAAACATGAACTTGTGTAAAATTAATTATTGCATTGATTGTATTTCAAAAGCAATAAGCATATTAAACACAAATTTTTGCACAAACAAACATGCAAACGGGGAAAAAACAAGGCTATGATATTTGTGTTTTTCTTGTCACTCTATGACAGTTGTTACCCAAGGGCAAATATGAGCTTGTTTTTGTAAATAATCAGTCACACCGTGCATAGTGCGTGACAAGCACAAACAGGCACACAATTATGTAGGCGGTAATTTTAGCAAAGAAAGTTGATTCCTCTACACGTACGTTTGGCAAATATCTTGAAAGTCACTTTCAAGTTTCAAAGTCATTTCTTAACTCTGGCACACCCCTATCACACACAAAGAATCATTACACAGGGCTCGACGTTAACACTTATATGTTTGCCCGGGGCAAGTAAAAATTGATGTCGGGTAAGTCAAAATTTATGTCGGGCAAGTAAAAATTGATGTTGGATAAACAAAATTTTAGAAACTGTCTAGATAGTTTGATTGCCAGATGGGCAACTTAAAACTACATTACAAGAGCAGAATGTTATTCCTTATACCGGTATGTGAATCTTATCTAGAAGTAAGCGGGAAAGTTAATTTTAATTTTAATACTGGTTATGAAAACCTTCTGTTAATGAGGATAATACAAAGATTACCCATGAAATCTCCCAGTAATGAATATATAAATCATTTTCCCATCGTTAACTTCATTGTTGGACCCAATCCCACTTCCACTCTGTTGTTAAAAACAAGGAAAAATTAATAATCAAACAAGTCTGGAAGGCCCCCCCCCCCCCCCCCCCCCCCCGTCGTCATCGATGGGAGAGATTACCCGTCTGACCTTAATTACTCAATCTCATGAAAGTAGCACAAAGCAGTCACATGCACACCAAGTGACACAGAGGCCCTCTTTGCAACTTTCCCTATTTTTTTTTGTCTCTCTAAATCTCATCCTGAATTTTCCATTAGTAATCAGAGATTGCTACAGACTTATCTAGTATCAGAAGGGGAATTATGGAGAGGAAACTAAAGTACTTTGGGCACATCGTTAGGAGAAGTGAAGGAGTTGAAAAACAAATACTGCAAGGAGCAATTGAAGGAAAACGCGGTAGAGGTCGTCTACCAACATCCTGGACTGATGATGTAAAGAGAGTATCTGGAGAAGGGATGGAGGGTGCAACGCGGTTGGCGGAAGATAGAGTTGCATGGCGTGCTCTCGTGAAGACCACAGCAGCGCTACACAGCGCCACCTGAACTTGATGATGATGATGAATCAGAGATAATTTGAGCAGATTAAAATACTACTGACAGTTACCCAGTGGCGTACCATGGCCTCACATGGGGGATGGGGGGGGGGGGGGGGGGATAGCAACTTTGCAGTGAAATTAAATATGTGGGGGCTCAGGGCAATTTTCTTCCAAAATGTAAAAATGACCCATTAAAATCATAATAGAGCAATAATATCTAATAAAGAGTTAAGCCCGGCGCAGACAGAGCCGACTCGTCCCGATCCGACTGGTTTAAATCAGGCTAGAGTTGGGCCCGGTCGGTCGGAGCAGATTTATCGCGTTGAATCGGCCCCAACTGGCATCCGACTGTCTCTCGACTGGCAAAATGTGTGTCGCGAGGCACTGAAAACTGAGCCGATCGGAATGACAACCAGTCGAGTCGGCTCTGTCTGGCGCCGGGCATTAAGTGCAAAGCACACATGAGTCTGTTATTTCAACATTCTATTCAAGTAGGCTCAAGAAGTAGCCAATTAACATGACATGTTACTTTCCCAGCCCCCATGCCCCCTAGATATGCTAAGTATAACTAAATTTACAAACAAATAACCTAAATAATGTTTACAAACAAGTTGAATTGTGAACACAAGCAATGTAAATACAACTGGAGAGAGACACAGGCTGACACCATATGTGTACTCAATGTGAGGTCACATTTTCTAAAACAAACAAACAATTAATTGTCTTTGTTTTCACAAATCTAAGTCTACAAAACAATATAATACGTCATTAACTGTTCAAGTATTGTGGAATTAATCGTGTTTTAAATGAGGATTTAGGTCAGTTTACCTCTAAAGATGATTCTTGTAGGATCCACAATTTAGGCCCCATATTGACCAATATTGTGTTACACACGTAATATTTGGGTAGATAACCAGTTTTCAGCAGTATTTTTCACCATTTAAATGAAAAGTGTTTTTCTATCACTAAGATCTATCTCTATCTAGTCATTGCTTCTCCCTTATATCTCATCTTTACAAGTTCCATAACATACTACATTTGATGCATGTATTATATCCTTTTTAACAAAGGTTGTTCCTGGCAAAACAAAACCTTGTCTGAGGTTTGTCTGACACAGCAACAAGTCAGGCTGATTCCATATATTAAATTTTATTTATCATGAACAGCTTAATTGAATAGCTTGTCCCCAGGTCATCAGGAAGGGAGTGTATTCGCACTGGCCAGCTGGCCCAGGGCAACTGAAATTGCACTTCGGGCCAGCAAAAATGTATAAAAGTCATATTTTGGTGGCCCGATAGGGAAAGCAGCCATTGACAAAATTGGAATTCTTCCATTTTTCCATGTCATGCTTCCATCTATAATCACAGGTTTGATTAGGAAAGAGTGATATTTTGAATAGTAAAAAGTTTACTCATGTAATACAATTTTCGGACCAGTCAATTTTTCTTTCGGGCCACCAGAAAAGGGGAGCAAATTATTTCACTTGCCCGACTGGGACACTGACAAAAAGGGTAAGTGTGGCGCCCTGCATTTGAGTTTATCAGTCTATTTCCATCCTTTTTTTTCCCCCCCAGGGTTTATCTCTTCCTGCATCTATTTCTCCTCATTTCCATCCCATGTTTACTTTATTATACAGCTATCATTTTTGGCAATCAATTTGCCAGAAGTAAATTGTACGTTCTTATCAATTTTTGCCATCAAGATGTTTGTCCCATTTTATCGTAAATTCTTTCTCTATTCATTCAATTTTCTGTAGACTTTTCAAACACCTCGCTTCGGGTCCTCTACTTCTCCGCTTCTGTTTTATCATCTTGCTTTAAGCTGTCTCAACTTTGACAAAATATCACATTTGTCTTCCAAGTATTTGTGATAATCTCTAAAACAATACAAACTAAATACATTTTTACAATTTTAATGCCAGTTTTGAAAAATTTAAATTAAGGCAGTATCATTTGCAGACCCATGCATCACAAAATTTGGTTAGATGCTGATAATTTTTCTGGAATCCTATTTTACAAATATTTTGGTATACCGGTAATGAACTACTAAAACTATTCTCTTTCATTGGCTAGAAAGTAATTTTGGGGTGTTGGGTCCCTTTAATCCTTCTCACACTGAACACTCTGTTCACATGGCCAATAGGATAAGAGAGAACAATGACTAATCAAAAATTTTGACAAGAATTCAAGCATGTCATGTTTATGACTAAAAAATCAAAATGTTCTATAAATCTGACCCATTATAATTGTCAAGTCAAATTTTGAACCAGCCATTACAAAATCTAAAAAATGCTTCCTCTTTTCAAAAATTTACCAAAGTGGTTTTAAATAGTTGTTAATAATCTCTCTATCTAATCACTATTTCAACATAACATCACATTCACAATATTTTTATTTAAAATGGTTGAAACCGATGAGTGTTCAGAGAGCGCCCTCTTGAGTTTTAACAGCTCTTTTTGAATAATAACAGGCCTTTTACTTAGTTATTTTTAATTTTGTATTTCTTTTGAGCATGGTGGAGTTATAACTATTAGTTTGTAATGTAATGGTGCAGGTTTTGCTTACTAAAATTCAGTTTGACCAAAAATGTACTCTCTTTACCAGAACTCAACTATCCCTTTAACTGTAAAATATGACAGACGGAGGGGTTTTTAATATCAGTTTGTGACTACTTTTGCATGTATCCTATTACATGCATTATGCCACTGCATGTGAACGTGTAATTTTTGCCCCATCACTGTTTGCACAAACCATGAAAAGCACAAAATGTAAAGCCCCTTGTCATTCTAAATCAAATTTATTTAAACATTGAGTATATTAAATTTATAAGCTATGTTCTCAGGACAATGTAAGACTAATAAGATATATCAAATAGTTTCAAAATGGCGGAGTGACACCCTTTTTTTTGTCCAGCACAGTAGCTTAGAAATGGTAAGGTCAACTAGGCCAGGAGGGGTCAATCACATTTGAAGGCCGGAGGGCCTTTTGCCTCATCATAATCATTTGCATAGTTCAATTGTAGTGAATGTTCAGACAAAAGTGAGAAAACTAAATTTCAGTTACAAGTGTTTATATAAACATCAGCATTAAAAAAGCATGTGATATACATGTATGTATTATTATGTAACAGATCAGAACATACTAGTGATGTAATGCTCCAACTATGTACTATGTACCATGACACAGGGTTTTACAAAATATTATCTTTAAAGGCGTCAAATACCTTTTATGCAAATATGATATTCCCTTTTGTCTGTTAATAGGAATGCTCATGTACATTCGCAAAGTTGGATTAGCCGATTAGAACAGATAGAATTAGTTTCTGCTTATCACAAGTTCATAGAGGCTAAAATTAACCAACCTAAATCACAATGAAATTCATTAAAAATAACATTCTTATTACTAATTTGTGTATGCATTACGTCTATTAACCATACATTTATGAAATGTACTCTTACATCGTGATATAGTATCAATATTTTTTTATAAATATATTTAGAAAGTAAATTGACTGAATTGAAAAATCTGCACAAGGAAGCCAATCCAAGAAAACATATTTTGTGGTGAAGGGTCACATATCAGAGATCAGGAAAAAATAATGTGTATCAGACCTGTCACTGACAATAGACCACCACAAGAGGGTGCTATACAGGTACAAACAAGAGTCTAGCTGCTCAAGTTTTCACAGTATAGTAGAATGTATGGTGGAATGCTTTTCTGACAGTCAGTGGTTACGCTCAGGGGGATGGACCATGGGGGTACACATGGCCCACCAATAATTTAAAAAACAATACAACAAATAAGGGAAAATTCTTATAAACATGGTGTCAATTCACCCGGTCAGCACATGAAGAATTGTAAAAATAATTTATTCATAAACTTAGCCAAAGGAATGATCCTGAAGTAGAAGTAAATTCCTGTCAATAGTTCTTTACTTGGGTTTAATCGAATTGACCCCCTGTAGCGCTATCTTTGTTCAAATAATTTAATAACAAGAGTCATAAACTTTATTTGATGGAAAGTTTTATATTTTTCTGTTACACAATTTCTTTGATCAGAATGAAAGTTGCTTCTATAAATCTGTATGTTTAGGATTGTGACAGCTTTAATTATGCTATTAATTTTATTGTCATAGTAGCTGCAGTACTATTTATCATAATCATGTTTGTTCTATTCCATTTTTTCTTTCAGAAGGGGAGGGGGGGGGGGGGGCTCGTGGGAGGAGAGGAGGTATTGTCATTTAAAATCTAAATATCTCACAGTACTTTATCATAATTAAGGTCAATAACATATCAACTATCAACTTTGAACAATCATGGTTACATCAGCTCCGAAAAGGTAATGTCATTTAAACAACATTTGCTTACTCAAAAACATGATTCAAATCCAGAAATCTTACAGTACTCTATTTAATAAAGGTCAACAAAAATCAACTTTGCACAATCATTGCATCTGTGCACAATCATTTTCTCACTTAAAAGCATGATTAAAATCTTCAAATCTTACAGCATTTAATTTTCATCACAATATAAAGGACATTAACATATCAACTATCAACTTTGCACAATCATAGCTCCATCATCTCTTGATGAACAATCATATCAATCACTTGTCACTTCCTATTACATAGATACCTGGAAGATAGCCAGGTATGACATGATCACGGGTAACGAAAATGAAGACCAAGTCCGTTCAAATGGACAGGTGAAGTTGTTCAAGGATGTTAGACCAACCCCGTGTTCACACACAAACATTTTCATCCCTTAATCATCTCTATAGAATCATCACTAGCGATACGTTTCGCTAGTGACGATTAAATCAAACCTGGTATATGTTCACACGCACAGAGCATATATCGAACAACATCTGTTTTCCAGGTGGTGCCGAACCCCCCGAACATCGTATAAGTGCGCAGTTTGCTACTGCGCAGTGTGTTGTCATTTTTTTCTGTCTGCGCTGTCTCGCTGCAGCTGTGCGAGCGAACGTTCGCATTAAGCCACGCCCACTTAGTCATGATTAGCGAGTTACGGTTGTTCACACACGGAATAAGCGTGATTCTATAGTCAGCTCTCGTACGAAACGACGATAAAACCAGCGTATCGCTAGTCATCACTAGCGATACGTCGTTTCGTTAGTAAGCGTTCAGACACAGGAATTTTTAATGAGAAGCTGATTCTATAGTCAGCTGCTGATTCTTTAGTCATGATTAAGGGCTGAACATTTTGTGTGTGAACACGGGGTCAGGTTAACAAACTGCCCAGCCTAACCAGCACAACCATTGGTAAATTTTATGCCTTCCTGTATGGGAATGGCTTTGATTAGTCAAATGTTTCTAGCAGTTTCTAGCTTGAAGGACACAACAAAGGCCCGAGGAACCCATTGTTGGATAAAAATCAGCAACATCTTGCAGACAGACACACAAACTAAAAACGCACAAACAATCTTTGATGACATACCTTGTGTTTATTTGTATCCAGTGCCTTCCTCGATTTGACCAGTAGTAGGTTAGGGTCAGTTTCTAGCTTGAAGGACACGACAAAGGCCTGAGGAACCCATTGCTGGATTACAACCGGTAACATCTTGGGGACGGATTTCAGCTCAACCTGAGGGGGGCCGTCTGAAGACTGCAATTTGTGCTCGGGCTGTTCGGAAAGGAAAGCATAACAGAGAAAAGAAATAATATAAAGGGATATAGTAACATTGTCCAAATCCTCGAAATCCAATTGGAATTCTAGCGGTTCCGTCATACCTTGTTGTATTCGCCTTTAACTGATTTTTACTCAATAACAAATTAAACTAACTGACTACTGTAACTGACCAACCAAAAAACTTACAAGCTGATCCCTAGAAATGTAGAAATCTGAGACGGCCCCTGCCAAGAGTAGCATGACGCCCCGCCCTAGGGCACCCAGGGGATGTGAGATGGCTCTGAGAAGATGGAAGTAGTCTTGCATAGAGAAGAACGGGACGGACAGCAGGCGATTTGAGCTCTTGGCTTCATGGTGAGCTTGTAGGACTCGAGAAAGCTTGGCAGAATGGCATGGATTGACTGTAAAAGAAAGAGAAATTCAACTTTTCAACTTAATTTTATAGCAATTTTCAGTCGCTGATTCATTAAGGATGTGAGATGGCCCTTAAGAAATTGAAGTAGTCTTGCAAGGAGAAGAACAGGACAGACAGTAGGTAGTCTGGGCTCTTGGCTTCATGGTGAGCTTGTAGAACTCAAGAAAGCTTTGGCAGCATGGCATGGATTGACTGTAAAAACAGAGATAATTGAATATGTGCATGTACTTTCAGACCTGTCTTAGCAGCCACCCGTCTATAGAAGTCTCCTTTCTACAGTGGCCACCCTTCTTGTTTCCCATAGGTGGACACTATAGACCGGTTTTAGTGTATTATCAACTTATTGAGTGTATAGCAATATACAGTCACTGATACTTTTACGATGTAAGATGGCCCTTATGGCCTAGTCACCCTATAGCGTATCTTCTTCCGTTTCCTATATGACCAAAATGCGGCAAAACGGTCAGTATAGATTAGCAAATCTTAAAGTTCCATGAGGTTTCTTTTTATTTTTAAATAATGGGCAGTATGTAGAAAAATCTTGCATCCATTTCCACTATTATTTATCTTATTTATTGCTCTGTTCTCCCAGAGGAACATGCATTTACTATTATTTTTTTGTTCAAGATAACTCCGCCATCGGACACACATCCGCACTTTGTTGAGGCACTCTCTCCACTGCCTGGGGAGGATTCCAACAGGTGCTTCTTTTATAGTGCACTCATGCTTTACACACCCTCATTCATGCCAAGTACCCACATTGCACCTGAGTTGGATGGGAACAGCAATGTGGATAAAGTGCCTTGCTGAAGGACACAAGTGCTGTACTGGGGGCATCGATTTGGGTTCGAACTTGGCTAATGTGCTTTGCAGTTAAGCGTCTATCCGATCGTGCCACAACACCTCCACATTAATGCCTTCGTTATAATGGTTCTCCCAATTGGACTTTCTCCCTCAAAGGTGAATAGATCGAGAAGAGAATCTTCTGGAAAGTGGCGAACAAAAGGATGAGCAGACTTAATGGTTCTCCCAATTTACTTGTAATTTATCTCACCTTTTATTGCACTTGAATTTGAATTGCTTTCTCCCTCCAAGGTGAATAGATCGAGAAGAGAATCTTCTGGAAAGTGGCGAACAAAAGGCCGAGCAGACTTTTTCCGATACAAGAAGATAACGGCATAGCCCTTGGCTAAGAAATACCTGAGAGGAAAATAAAACAACATTTGGAAGAAGGTTAAACAATACATCACTGCCATATCTTTCAATTATTACCACTTTAAAAAGTAGTTCTTCTTAAATCATGAATCAGTCAATGTGATAGTTTAATCTTTGATTGAACGATGTATACCATTCAAATGTTTCACACATTTAGTATGATCAATAACAAAATTTATTTATATCATATATTTCTGATAAGTCTCCTTGTTTGAAATATTTTGTATTACAGTTACACGTCTTATGACAATTATACATTTCACAAGCCTCAAGAACAAAGAGTTACTTATTAAAAGAAATCTGACAGGATATCAATTGCAAGAAGCCTGTATGATTTTTTTAAGATTCCACCTCTTATCACAATCACATCTGTTATATAATTATACTGATTTTTGAAATTATTATACTTAATAAAAAAAAAAGCTTAGAATAGTCGAAATTACTAAATAAAATGAACTAAATGGTTACCATACTCTGTAGATGCTGCACCCCTGGTTCCTGTGCTAAAGTTATCAATGAATCTCACAGTTCTGCTCTCCATTGGCACAGCTGTCCCTCCAGACTAAAAAAAAACCAAACAAACAAGAAATAAACATTTTTATAATTGATAAATGATAACTGTGTACAAAGTCAGTGCAATGAGTTAGAAAATATCACTTTTCTTTTTTTGCTCATTACTCGGTCATAACATTCATTTACCATAGAATTTTTACACATCACTCGGTGGACATAACAATCCTTCGCCTTTTTTTGTGCACGTCACCAAAGTTCTTACTAGATCCCTCTACCCTCTAACATGCCATTTGGTTAAAAAAAGAACAGCAAATGGTTCCCCTTCCCATTAATGTCCATCATTACCCCCCCCCCCCCCCCCCCCGAGCTCTGTTTCCATTTTCTCCCTCTCTCTTCTGCATTTATCTTAGAAGGGTTTTTGTGTATGTGATTCTTCTTGTCCCAATGTTCCTCCATTGTGTTATATTCTACATGTCTGTTTTATAGTCTCTCAGTTTTGGCTCACATTTGCTTTAAAGTTTATGCCTTCATGCGATATAGCAATAAGCTGTTAAAGTGATTCAGGTAAAGTGTCAGATATTGCACAAAATGACATTTGAGACTTCAATCCTATATCAATATCATTGTAAAATACAATTGAAAGATTTGTGAAAGTTTGAAAGAAAACGAAAACCGTTTACCTCGTGAAAAGAGGGAATATTGATTTCATATTTTATCACCGAAAACTGATGGCTTACCGTAAATTTGTCACAGGAATGATGGTCCCGCCGTTGATATGCGCACCCGTACATATGTACACATCGGCTCAGCTCAACAGTCGCAGGTACATCGACTCGTTGAATTGCGCTGCCGTGTCTATCGGGGAGGTTCAGCCCGTGATCGCGTTGCCTGTTGCGCGCCCGCCGGGTGGGCGTGAACGTAATAACTACAGCTACTGTGCGTAGCTACCAAATAAAAGCAACTCCACGTACGCATATTCTGAATTTCCATTGTTCTCTTTCAAATTTTCTTATATAATTACTCACTCTCCCTCTCTCATATAGTAGGCAACATCCGCCATATTGTGTATTCATTTTTCATGGAGACAATGGAATAGCGGGTCAGACTGAAAGGGGGCACACCGTATATTTTTTTCTACAGAATGTTCCCCCTGTATAATACATTATTGGCTTTCTTGCAGTGGCATGACTATTTTGAAAAGTGGGGGTGGGGTCGTGGAAGGGAGCAGGGATGGTGTGGGAGGGGTATCGCACTATCGACCCTCCCACAGTAGGGAGCTTTTGCAACTTTTCACTCGAAAAAATGTGCAGTGTGTTCCTTACCTTGGAATATACTAGAATTCAAGAAAGCATGACCTCGGGACCACATGATTGAAACCATTATAGAAACAGGCATACACCCTACATGCATGTCTATAATATATAGGCTACATTTGGGGAGGGTATGTGGGTAGATTTTTTGTATGTATCACCTCGGAAGTATGCTAGTTGTGCAAATGATAGATATCCCCCACCATTCACCCTGTCATACCCCCAATCTATTCCTGTGATGTTTATATGCATGTCTATATATAGGCGACATTTGGGGAGGGTATGTGGGTAGATTATTTGTATGTATATCTTTAGAAGTATGCTAGTTATGCAAAGGAGAGATATCCCCCACCCTTCACCCTGTCATACCCCCAATCTATTCATGTGATGTTTTGTATTTTTATGGCAAATTATTAGGGGGGATGCGCCCCCAGGCAACATCACTGCATGTAGAGGTTGCTCCCCATGTACTCCTTATTTTTTAATAACACAGTGAATGAAAGAGTATAGATTTTCAGACAGTGTGAGCACATTATTTATCTTTTATGTCAACCAGTTGCAAATAACTACAAGTCTGTTTTGTGTTAGTATCTAACATGCGCACACACACACACACACCCACACTCACACATACTCTGCGGATACATCACTACACAGAGCCCACATTTACATTCAAGTACAGTCAAACCTGTTATAGCAGCCACCTTTTTATAGCAGCAAACCTGCCTATAATGGCCACCAAACATGATCCCTTGCAGAGAAAAGGAATGTAATGGAACCTGTCTATAGTGATCACCTTTCTACAGTGGCCACTTTGATTGGCAGTCATGGTACATAGGTTTGACTGTACATTTTCATGCTTCTAGCCGTTTTCCCCCTTTACCTGGTACTATGTGTGCATTTTTTACATTTCAAACTATCAAAATCGCCTGTTTGTGTATGCTGGTAAATTGTAATTTTTTGAAGTAGGATTTACATTCCTGAAATTTGAAGCAATGCAAATGGTTGAATAACTTGTGTATTTACACAGCATTTTCACATTTTATGAAAATCAATTATATAACAATATGCAATTATTGTTATTTGGATACTTTGTATTTAATTTTTCAATAAATGCAGAAGCAACTGTTACAAAAAATGAAATACTGGGTGATTGATTCAACTTTTGGATGTGTGCAGATCATGTAGTGTCTCTGTGAATTTATTTATTTATTTATTTATTTTGGTATACATTTCAAACTGATCAGCAGCAGTGCTGAAAGGATCAGTGTACATTGAACATCAAAACATACATAGTATAAACAATACAATATAGCAATTGTTACATTCGAATTTGAATGAATTGGAACAACAAAATTTACAAAAGTAAATCACTATAAAATAAACAAAGCTACATTACACAAAGAATAAATATCAGATCATTGTGCATAATTGTGTCTCATACATTGTCCACCTAGCCATTTGGTTGATCCTGATCTATGAAAAATACAATTGAGTTGGCCGACCCTTCAATACCCTGCACATAATAGGGGAAGCCTCTGTGAATCCAAGCAAAAGGAGGGTTAAAAGGACAATTGGCATAGTGATACACACTCACATTTCTTCATGGGTGTTATTAGCAACTTCAATCATACATTATATCAATAACCTTGTACAATTATTCTGAATTATATTATTTATTAGTATTTCATCTGAGAAAAACAATGGTTTGTTTGAGTTTTAAAAAATGATAAATTTATGTCATACAGGGAAACCCCGTTTAGCTCGCTTATAACGAGGTACCGTACTGCCCACTGATTTGAACTACAAATTAAAAACATCCTTTTTCATTAAATCATAATTACCTTTATCACATGTAATAGGGAAGACATGAAAGATATATTATCAAATTTATTTTGATTGAATTTGAAAAAGATAACAGATTGTTGCTATGAGCTCTATTCGGTCATTGTTACTTCCCGCAACAAAACTTATCTTTGTTGATACAGTGGAACCTCCTAACAAGAGGTACCGGATACAGCGATGATAATTTTACACGTCAAGGATCTTTGTATTTTATTATTTTTAAGCCCAGACACAAGATACCCGACATAAGGTATTCAATCCAATTGTGCCTGAGGTGCTTGTTATAATAAGGTTTTGTTAATTTTTGCCCAAATGTGTGCGTGAATAATTCCATGCTAAAGAGTTGTATTTGAGAAATGAACTGTTTATGCTATATATCAATTTGAAGGCCTTATCGGTAGGGCCTTAACCCCTTGACCACAGGAACCAAGTGGGTTGTGTACAAAGTCTATGGGGATTTCATAAACTCGTAGGGAACGGGTTAATTTGGCATCAGCATGGTGAGGGATCTGTGGGCAATCACTGGCCGAACATCCCTGCCACTTCCCACGGTCGACGTCCACATCTAACATGTCTCATACGCTAGAAGTCCTGCTCCAATATTATGGTGTTTTTGCTCAGCGACGTACAGAGCTTTCAACGACGCAGGGAGCGATCTATTGCCCCGTTCACCGCGCTCAAATAACTTTCGTTGACAAGCAGTTTCGCTAATTTGGTGAAGGCGGACGTACATTCGTAGACTGCATGACGTCACATCTCGTTGTCACAAGCAATGTATAGACAACGCATGGCTGGCTTGTATTGTTAACACGCCAACTAATTGTCTATGTACTACACATGATAGCAATGTGCTGAATGTTTACCTCGCTACAAGCATGTTGATTGGTTGACCATAGAGCTGTATCGTGCCGTCGCATAATAACCGGAATAATTCTGACCAAAGTGTGTCGCAGATTTAAACCCAAGAACGGTCGGCCCGCTGTTACTGTAGGAAGTTCTTGATTTTGCACACGAACTGCAGGATTCCCCGTTTGCAAAAACCTGCTAGCTTAGTTCCTTGCTAATGGACGTTGTGGGTCCGTTTCCCGCAGGGTATGAGCATGGCGACTGAAGGGTCTGCGAGAACTTCGGTGTTGGCGGCCTGGTTATTTGTTCTGGGTGGTGTGGTATAGTGGGTGTGTAGAATCTTGATGGGTCTTGAAGAAATCTATAGAGAGGGTGAGATTTGTGAAAAAAGGAATGCAATCAGATAAATAGTAATGTGTAAGTCATGTGCACTTATTGCACAAAATGAACCACAAACATGTATTCATGTAGTAAAAATAGGATTTGATTTCTAATCAACATGGACCAAATTTGTTATTTTCCCTTCCGTTTGTTATTCAGCTGTTAGGATCGAAAGCTACACTATAATTATTGACTCTAATTTTATTCCATTGTCAATTTTTCAGTAGCAGTTTTCATCTGTTTTTCAATCGGTATACAGTATTCAGTATACAGTATGCCTAATGCATTTGTCTCTAATAAGCAAAATAATAAATCTAAGGTCCACATTCTGAAAATATTGCAGAGATACAAAATAAAATCATGCTAAAATAATTTTCATCATTCTGAAAATGGTGTAAGGGAATGCAAATTCTACAATGCATTGTGAATCTTTTCTCATGTCCAGTAATGTCGGCCCTTGTTTATTGAGATTTTCTGTTATATAACATAACAATCAAGCCCATGATAAGTTTTCAAAATATGCGCTCAATGCACATTCTTTCCTCCTCTGACATTTATCTGTGTTGTTTTCCCAGTTTCGAATCCCAGTGAGATCACTTTGTGCAAGTATAGCAATTGACACACAATGGTATGCCAAAATAAACTCTCATTGATTTTGCCTGCTAATTTGAAGATGAAATTCTAGTTTCAGAACACAGATCTATCATTTATCTCTGTCCACAGTCCAAGAAAAAGGTTCTCAATGAATTACCTTAACCATAAGTCAATCGGGGTCACCACCAGCACAAATCGTGTGAGTCGTGTCAGCATGCAGATTGCACGTCCATTCTATCGGTACTCGGAAATCCTCTATGTATAATGTCGAAGAGAACAGCCACATCCAATGCTATAAAATGAGGATAAAAATCAAAAAGTTGCTTAATGATGGTAATTGGTATGGAAAGTCAATTGCCTTATGTAAGACAAAAAGAAAACACTGATCATCCAAGGTTTTTTCCCCAACATTTTGATTGCCAAGCCTAATATCTAATGAAAAAAACTTGTCCTGAAGTAAGAGATTTGCAGATTAGCCGGAATTTTCCATGGAGGCGGAGGGGGGGGGGGGGGGGGGGGGTGAGGTGGGTCACACAAGGGAGCAGAGCTATGCGGCTTTGTACGGCAACAACATGGGCAGCGGGCCGGTACAGAAAGTTTGACATATTTGACGTAGTCGTACAACATTTCCGAAGCCGAGAGTATGATTTAGTATTGGTTTAAAATTTTCGACATTTTCGAGGCCGAGACCACGGTTCTTCGTACTTTACGAGGTCAAGACCGCTAAAGTATCATCTCGGACCAGTAAAAATTTGAAATTGGGAGGTGGATCAATCCACCCAATGCACCACCTGACCACCACAATTCACAATGACAATAATTTTTTTATTTTGCAACATTTCACTTTTGTCTTTTGAGTTAGACCGAGTACTACACAGACCTAGACATAGACCTAACATTATCAAAAATTAGCATCGATAAAAAAACACAAAAAACGGATTACCCATTCTATATCAAATTTGAGAAGGCCCATCATTTCATAATAACTAAGTCATAACAAAAGAGATATCAACATAACTGTTATAGATCGGCAAATCTATTGCTTTCATGGCCTCTTTGACATGATTATCATTGTCATTTTCACAGTGAAAAAGACAATAATAATGTCAAAGAGACCATGAAAGCGATAGATTTGTCGATCTACACTCAAACTTGAATTGCTGATTCTGTAATTGGGGGTGATCTACGTACCTTAGGCCGGGGCTTCGATCGGCGCTGAGAACTCACTCGATCAGTCCGAGAGCGAGTATCCCGGCCGTGCATGACGGTGTCGTCAGCTTCGATCACCTGCAGCTTCTCAGACTCAGCTCTGCATGCATCTCAATTATCAACCAAATTGTTGTTTTTTCTTCTTGATGAACCTCTAGATCTCCTCCCAGGCCGCATTCTCATTCGCATTTTATTTGTAGATTCTCAAACGGTTTCTTCAACAAATTTGCTAATGGTATTTAGTACACAATGCAAATATGCACAGTACTTCGCTCACTACCGCTGTAGCTGTACGCGTATCGTACACGTATTACGTACGGCTCTACGAACGTACGTCTATGACTGTATGCAATATATAGCCGGGCGGGGATCGGACACAATATAGCAGGCACGACAAGGTCAAAGGTCACCAAAGGCGTTAATTAACGCTTTAGAAATAAAAGATTTAAATGATAATTATCTTCATACTAAAGGGACATTTGAAAAAATCGAACCCTATTTTATTCCTCTCTTACCATAAGCTAAACAACACGGTAGAAGAGAAACGAGGAAGCTCCAAGTCATTTTCGTGGATTTGGACACTTTACCTGATTCACTTTAAACTTTTACTATTTAGGTAAATTATGAAAACATTAATTAAAATAATTAATAGCATTTAGTTACTTTCTTCTTTTTCATTCTTTTAAGAAATTTTAAACCAGATGTTAAGAAGCTGCTCGTATAATTTCCACTTTTATTTGATGCATCTAATGTTTGTTTTGTGCGGTGAAACTATTGGTATTCGTAAATGCGTAACTGCACAGTTAGTCACGACTCGACTCCAGCTCCATGCACCAACGCAACGTCGGCTGCTAACCATCCTCGATCTTGGCCGAAACTGTGGGGAGAGATGCCCACACCAACTTGTGCGCTTTGCCGCAACCAACTGGGAAACAGAGAGAGAGGTAGGTTAACATTTATTAAATCTGCTAATTTATGGATTTCTTACCGTTACAAGAGCTACATTTCTTTTGGAATGTAGCTGATGATTTATGAAACTATTCACCTCATCAGACGTCTCTTTAAACCCATCAGGAGGTGGGAAGTCATCAAAAAAGTGATTCATTGTCGCTATTCGTGTGTAACTTTCTGGCAACTTGACCTTAATGTTAGGTTTTCTCCAGGATTTTTAATATTTAAGACATTTTGTCATTGTAACATCCTTTGATTAATATGATGATTAGTCAAGAAAGAAGGCAACACTGTATTAATTGTTATTCTTCCTAACTTTGCATTAACTAATTACTACCCAAATTGTGGAATTAGTTATCAATTTAACTGGATTGTTTAATATAAATAAATAAACGTCTTAAGTAAGGCCATTAAATGGTAGTACATGGAAGGTGGGAACATGCACACACCAGTCGCGCTCCAGGGGCTGGCAGTCAGCCAGAGCAACCGGCCAGTTACGGTTAGAATCACGGCTGTTCGCTGCGTGCCTTGTTCGTGCTGTATGCATGCCCTGCATATTGATTGGAGGTCAAACGTGGCGTAACGCGTACTGTAGGTAGGTCAACCGAATATCGCCACCTGCACTTGCATCATACTAAACCTGCTAGTACTGCGTTATTGACACAAAAAGCACTTAAATCTTATTTTTAGCTGTTAAATTGTTGCTGCTTCGTCAGGAAGAGTCTGCAAGTTTGAGAAATGCTTGGCCCGAGGATATATCACAGGTAAAGTAGCTGTCTTTGTGAGGTACAATGTGAATGTCAGTGTGAGTATGGATGTGCAAGCGTGTGGGAATTCGGATACGTTCAGACAGGTTGAGAGAGTATGATAATGATGACACTGACAGTGGTGAAAGAGAGTATGATAATGATGATAGTGGTGAAAGAGAATTCTCAGTTATATTGCCTTTGTAAATCGGCAGATCGGTAGGATACATTCACTAGTGCCAATAAGAATTCAACAGCATTTCACAACTCACAAGTAATGAAGTATGTAAGTTTGTATTTTATTTTTAATAACAAAATTTATCAGCCAGCGCCAGCCCATGCCCATGCCACATCAACACATAGCTAAGTCAATAGCGTTGTGCGGAGATGAACCTCTCTCCCGCTTGCTGCACTATCCAACACAAACATATTTTTGCCGGCCGATTCCTACCTCCATTACCAGCAAATACAAAAAAACTTTTGTTATAAACGGTTTAGGGTCTAATTTAGTGACTGAGTACATGGTCTATGTCATGTGATCCACAATTCATATAATTTGATAACAATTACCATCTCTGTTGTTTTGAAGACCGCAAAATGTAGAAAAAAATATTGTTCCAGTTAATGCTGTTATCCGATCCGGGAACGATCCGATTTCCCGGCGATAATCGCTTCTGAGCCGGATCCGAGACGGATCCGAGAAATAAATTTTCTCGGTAGAAAATATCGGAAGATTTTGCCGACCCATTTTCTCCAGTAATAATTGAAAATGTGTATGTTTGACAGTCCATTAAGTAGTGTAATTTAAATAAAGAATGGGGGAATCAATATTGTTTACTTTATGAGTGGTTATTTTGGAGAAATACTTGGTTCGTTAATTCGTTTCGCAGTCGAAAATTGAACAGGATGCGCAAAATTGCTAGTCATTTGAACGATATTGCCGACGGAAATGCACACAAAGTTAGGCCGACACTCTCGGGGAGACTTCAGATGTATATCTGTATGATCGAGCTGATCAGCCAGTGCATTCTAAAAGTGGCTCAAAATACGTATTTTGGTTATTTGCACCATGTTTAAATGTTTTGATATTCTACTTACATGATTGCATGGCGTTTAAAAGCTGAACAGAAAAAAACTGAGCCCCAAAGCAATGCAAACAACTACTAAAAAAATCGGTAAATAACAACTATACATAACAGATCGCGGATGAATCCGGCGTATGAAACAAAGACCCGTACACGAGCGAATATGCGTGAAACATGCCAGCAGTGCAGCGGCCCGAAAACTTGCTGCTACCGGTACCGTAACTACTTCAACCTTCCCTCACGAACGTGCTTTGGAAATTTATCGATATATTCAGCGCAGTTTTTCATTGTTTTGGGGGTATTTTTTTTAATCTGTTCAGCTTTCAAATGCCATGTTATCATGTAAGTAGACTACCAAAATTGTGTTAATCACAATTATAGCCACTTATTGAAGGCTCTCACCAAGAATATCGTACAAATTTACATGTGATGTTTCCCCGTGACTGGCCGGCTGAGTTCTGTGAATGTGTGGTGCGATGCTGAACAAACGATCGATTTCTAGGCCCAATTCATTTCGGAAAAAATACTTTTCTTGCGAAACTTAGTTAATTCTGATTAGTCTGTAACTGTTTTTCTGTAAAGATTGATATGTGCATGCCTCAAAGCGTCAACATTGTTAATATTATTGGCATATAAAACAAGAAAGATCAGTCTACAACGCTGCATTTTTTTCAGAGCAAATTGCAATATAATTTTTTTCCGAGATCCGATCCGATCCGAGAATCTCGTTAGCGATTTTGAATTCTACCGATCCGAGAACGATCCGGGATTTTTTCTTTACCTAACAGCATTAGTTCCAGTCCCTTTTCCGTAGTCAGGCTTGCTAAATTCACGGCGTTCAACTTTTCAAATCATTCCCAGAGGCAGAAGAAAAGGACTCCTTTTACTTGCCTGCATGAAAATAACACTCTAAAATTTGTTTTGCATTGAACTAGATGCAAATTTAGGGGAGCTCTTTTATGATTTTTTGGTGGCGAATTTGCCCCGAGCCCCCATGTATTTTTTTCATTGCTGCTAGTATAATTTTCACTTTGCATCTAATTTAACAGATGTTCGGTAATAGGAATTGGTGCCACACCCTTCTCTTTTTGAAAAGTAGGCTAGGTTCTTCCGTTCTTTTGGGTTGTTCATGAGATGTGACTGTCTCAGCTCCCTTATAATGCGGGGACCCATTAAAGCCCAATCCAAAGGCAGAGCACATCTACAATGTATTGTAAATGGTCCTGATAGGACCATTTACTGCTCACAGTGGTAAAAATCTACGGGACACAATTTGAACTACAAACAGAGAGAAAAGAACAGCATATCTAAAGTAAAAAATTGCATACCTAGATTGAAGCTGATTTTATGATTTATTGTACAAAATTTCATTTTCAAAATGATAAGTCATACTTACAAAAATCGTCATATAAGTTCCATTTCTTTCTCTTCCTGCTCGATGTCCCATCGTAAACAAAGAAAGCCCGCCCGCAACATGCGGAGGCCGCTTATTATTGTCCAAAACAAGCCAACTCGCGATCTGCAAGCATGCCCGCCGTATCCGATTTCGGATACGCCGTATCAGAATTCGGATACGCCGTGTCAGAATTCGGATACGGTAACACGTGTGGTGTGGGAAGCTTGCGGGAAATACATGACAGTCATCCAGATAGCAGCAACACTTACGAGAGGGATCACGACTGAGATTTTCTCAGTCTTTTTATTTTCCAAAACTGCAGATTTTCCATTTTTTTCGACATTTGAAGAATAATTTGGACCATTTTGGTAAGTTCATATAACACTTGTATCATTTTTAGGGCCAGTCATGATTGATTTTGTTGAATTTAAGATAAGAATTTTGTGTGAAATTTTGACAAACTTTTTTTGTACTGTCCCACATTGTTCCCGTATAGCGCAGCATTACAATGTAGTGTTGTGTGAGGCAGAGTGGTTTCTCCACCTGCATAGATCTAAGAAGTGCAGAGTGTGGTAAGTTAACACCCTTTTGGGGTGTCGCATACAAGTTGCAATTATTTGCAAGTCAGAAAATTGTGCCTAAATGCGCGAATCTAATTGGTTCAAGTGCTCACATGTTCTGACTTGCAAATAATTGCAACTTTACAATCAGTTGCAACTTGCAACTTTTTATTCATTTTGTTTCCTGTGACCCTTGCATGATATCCATGCAGCGTACAAAATTGGATTATAAATGTGGCTGGTGTTAATTGATTCTGTTGCCTTTGACCCTTTGCAGGATATCCCTGCAGCGCACCACAGTGGTCCTTGGCCACCTGAGGATGTCTTCCACAGCTGCAGGAGCAGAAGAGGATGTCATCCTGGAGAGGGTCGACTCCAAGGGCATCATCACACTCAACCGACCAAAGGCCCTCAACGCTCTCAACCTGTCCATGATCCAGAAAATTACACCAACACTAAGAGTAAGTCAGAGTTAGGAATTCTATATACCGGTACCCAAAGGTGTAAGTCAGAAACAAGGGTTTTCAATTTACTAAATCCCACCAGCACTGCAGTTTAATGTAAGTAAAGTATACTTATGTTTGTCTTTTATATATGCACAGCAGATTTACAGCATTGTATGCTTTAATTAGAGAAAGTCAAAGATACTCTTCTAATAATCTTGAGATTTAGTAACTAGTGTTGGAAGTTGAGTGAAAGCCCCCAAGTAATGGAAATCAATCTCAAAATTATTGGTACTATAAACTGAAAAGTACATTTTCCATTTTATTTGATAATGGATTAAAATATCCATGTTTTAGAAAGTAATGGTTAAGAAAGTAAGACAGTAAAGCTGGCTATACCATGCACAAATGAGAAATCATATCTTGAAGTTAAATATACAATTTAGTCTGTCAGTGATGCTATCATGTGATGCTTTCAAATATTTCACCTCAAAGCAATATCAGGCCTCTACCTTTTGTTCATACTTCAGGTTGCCAATATGACACAGTGTCAGATCTATAGACTAATAATACTTCCACCATAGTCTTGTGTGTTGTTACTGTTGTAAATTCAACTTCTTTGGTGGCCGATGCAAGATTTCTAGTTGTCAATTGAAAATTATGTTGGCCACTGGCACCCGGGCCACTGCTAAGGGCAAGCCTTGCCTGTTTTATTTATTGCATTGTTTTGTTTTGTGCAGGAATGGTGTTCTGACCCATCTACCTAACTGGTCATCATGAAGGGCGCTGGTGACAAGGCCTACTGTTGACCACTGGCACCCTGGCCACTGTTAAGGGCGAGCCTTGCCTATTTTATTTATTGCATTGTTTTGTTTTGTGCAGGAATGGTGTTCTGACCCGTCTACCTCACTGGTCATCATGAAGGGTGCTGGTGATAAGGCCTTCTGTGCAGGCGGAGACATCAAAGGTAAATATGATTCTATTTCAATCCTAGAACACCGTTTTGTTTTTATACAACTTTGATTGTAGTGCATTATGCAGCATTTTTTAAAAGTTAAATTTGAAACATTATACTGCTATGCAGCATTTTGGTTTTAGATAACTTTGAAACATGTACTGTTATAATGCAGAATTTTATTTTTTTAGATAACTTTGAAAACATACTGTTATGCAGAATTTTGTTCTTAGATAACTTTGAAAACATACTGTTATGCAGCATTTTGATTTTAGATAACTTAGAAACTTACTGTTATGCCTCACTCAGTATTTATTAATTAATTTATTTATTAAAATATATATTTTTACAGGATAACATACTTAGTGTAGACTGTTTTAAAACATGGGCCTGTTTTTATAAAAACATATATAATATACATTGAATTGAATTGAATTGAATTTATTTCCACATAAAAAACACATGCAAATACAAATCAAATAGTATACATACAAGTTAAGTGTGTGGTGGAGCCAATAGAAGCCAAAGGCTTGTCAAGAAAGGCTCCATGATTTACAAAGGTTGAAAGCAAAATAAACATACAAATTTCAAAATACAGGGGCAAAAAAAAACTAGGCTGACATGATTAAAAACAGTATAACATATTGACTAAAAAGCACAACACCTCAGCTGCTAGATAATGTTTTAATTACATGTACCGTATTTGCCGGTGTATTAACCGCCCCTTTTTTTCTGGCGGGAGAACCGCCAAAAAGGGGGGAGCGTTTAATACACGGATATAGGAAAATTGTACACTCAAAATGCCTACTTGAGGAAAACAATTTTTTTTAGACACCTTGTAGTGCTGTTGGAATACATACAACGTTGGTTTAGGCTCCCAAAAGAGCTTACTGTAATGGTGGCGTCACACCGACCTACGCTTCTACTGCGTTCTAGACAATAGCTGATCACAATCACTGGAATGTATCTGCAAAATGTCTTTTGTTCAATGTGGATCTGAATGGGAAGATTATCTCACATGTGTCAATAGATATCCTTCCATGAATGCACAGAGAAAAGATTAGGTCGCCAGAGTTCTGCGTTTGCTTTCGACATGTCCAAAACAAGCGTAGCTCTTCCACGACCTCACATCTGCTTAACTTTTGTTCAGGGAGCCATTGTATGTCCATGCATGAGAGGCTATCCTTTCACCAATGTGCGATAATCCTCCCATTCATTCGTCATTTAATACTCGTTCGTACAATACTTCGCCTCCCACTGCCAACTTTATGAATGGGGATTAGGAGCGCAGCGAGAGCGCAGTACAAGCGTAGAGGTGTGACGGGGTATAATACGTAGCATCTATCAATATATACATTTTCTCATAATCAAAGTAGTGGTTAGTGAAAAAAAAAAATCAAAATTGCATATTTAATGAGCAGTAACACACTGTTGCTCATGAATATTCATATATTAGACACATCTCTGAGTAGGCTACAACCAAACTGGAAAGGTGTGACTTGACAAGGAATCTGAAGAAAAAATATAAACAAGATAAATTGTGTAATTAACAAATATGTGGAGGATGAAATAATATATTTTTATGACCACAAAATATTTGTCACTTATATTGCTGATACTCCTAACAGTCATTTGCTAAAAAAAACTCAACAGACTCTACTGGGGAATTCCCTTATTTTGGAAGAGTAAATTTTATGTAGGGGTGTTCACATGTTTGCAGGTAAACTATGTTGAATATTTAGCAGATTCCTGTTAAATATTTTGTAAAAGACAAGATAATTTCAAAGAATCTTTCAAAACAGAGATGACAAAATGTACCTTGATATTTATTTCCTTCTTATAAGTTATTTCATCGTAACCCTTACCCAAGGTTTTGTTGAATCCACCCTTTATTTTGGGAGATACCAAATCGCGTAAGTTCCAGCTTTCACCACGCATATTTATGTCTCCACTTGCAACTTACGATCACAATTTCTTATCCCCTGAAATAGCTTAGATTTTACAGTTTTCAAGTGTAGATTCCACAAGATATTAACTTGTAAAAAGGAATAACATTTTAAGGTACAGTTTTCTCATCTCCGTTTTGATTAATTTTGTGAAA
Source organism: Echinarachnius parma (assembly GCA_037951105.1). Lineage (NCBI taxonomy): Eukaryota > Metazoa > Echinodermata > Echinoidea > Clypeasteroida > Echinarachniidae > Echinarachnius > Echinarachnius parma. The sequence goes on along the minus strand of JBAMJV010001512.1, from coordinate 101,165 downwards.
TCTTCCGTTTTGTTTTCTAGTGTTTAGTGTAGTCCCATGTATAGTGTTCCGTGTTGTATTTTGGTAAGCTCAACAAATCTTACGGATTGATCGGGGAAGGGGTTCATAATTTCCTTTATGGGCTTCAGAGACTTCAGTAAATTTTAGTATATTTCATAGACCAAAACTCTCTGAAAAGAAGGATGTTTTTACTTATCCTCGGCACATTTTGACCATCTTAAAATCAAGAATTATACAGTCGAACCTGCTAATGCGACCACCTGTCTATAGCAACTACCTGCTCATAACGACTGCTTTTTTGGTCCTCCCCTGAAAAATCATGCATTAAGCGACCTGCGTAATGCGACCACCTGCCTAACGCGACCAGCCACCACCCTATTTGGGTCCCGACGTACATATAAATCTGTGTATAGCGACCACAAAATTAGCGCTTGAGTGACCAAGGCATCAACTTGGTCGCCTCTGGTCACTCAAGGCTCCAATCCTGAGCAGGTCAATGCATAAAACAAACTTTTATAATGACAATAAACTTCAGACAGCTTATAGATTGACTCCGGCTGGTCACCTAGCTATCACATTTCGATTCAAGTATTTTAGTCTCTAATATATGGGATTGAATATTCTAGGGTCATTATTAAATCGAATATAAGGAATTCGACAGATTTTCGTATATATTTTTCAAACGTAGTTTCAGTACATAATTATAAATGATATTTATGTGTACAAAAGAGTGAACATTTATTAAAATAATTATAAGTATCATAAAATCGCGTCCTTCTATCTGATGTTTGAACAGCCGGTTAGTTTCTCAACATTTGCGCGTAGGACTATTTACTGAGTATTAAGGGGGGGCTTAACCTACTTTTCAAGGGAGTCAAATTTCATAGAAAAAGGGTAATATCATAATTTTTATCATTTCTAGTGTTAATGTGAGTGCAATGGAAGACAAAAAGTGAGTGTAATATGACACCGCGAATACTAATTAGCATATAATAAGAATAAAAGAAAAATCTCTTGCGCTCTCTCACACAATAACCCAACCACTTTTAGAGTTCATATTTTCACAGCACCTTAAAAAAAGCATTCCCCCTGAAATGAATGTTGTTGTTTTTTTGAAAATTAATTTAATTTTATGTTAATTAGGAGATCATTAATTGTCAAGCTTATTAAATATTCATGGCTTAATTACTTAAAACTAGAAATTATTTTGGAAAATCTAAAACATTCATTTCAAAGTAGCATGTGTGCTAAACATTTCCAAATTTCATTCAGATCCATCAATCCAATAATGAGTTATGGCAATCAAGAGACTGGCACTCATGCAAAAATTAGATACTGAGAAAAACAAAAAAACATTACATTCATATTTACAACATAAGAAATCAAATATATATCGAATATACACATAAAATGGCTCTCTGAATCCGAATTTCATTGTGTTAAACTAGTGATTGCTTTAATTATCAACTCTCAAAGCAATGTTAATAATATTAACTTGTTTCACAATTTTATAATGAGTTAAGACATTTTAATGAGTCACTAATAGTAGAATCACTTTCCCCACACAAGTTTGAGTATGTGGGGCAGTACAAATGGTGTATCTGTCAGCCTTTGAGTGAAAGTGATATCAGCTACAAATAGCACTGTCAAACCAAGCCCATGAGAGGGCAGCAAACAACACCTTAACAGGGCATAGTGTACCCTCTATTTAAAAGAAAAAAATAAGGAAAAAGACCAATAAATACTGATTTTAAGAATATTTTTCTAGTATAGTGTTCTCATTCTTTTGGAAGCATTGTTTCAAGGTCATTGAATGGCTAATGACGCATTAACTTTATTGCGATTTTAGAGCCATTTCTTAATGAGATATCAAAGTGAAACTTTGGGATATTATAAAATAGATTTGTTTAATATGAAAATCTCAATTTTGAAATTGTAAAAAAAACTGACCCAAAAGTAGGTTAAAGGTAAAGGCCAGCCCCCCTCTCAAAAAAATGAAATGGAAGCTCTTATTACCAATAATGTGAAAGAATATAATTGTACTAATATAGGATTACCCAAATTTGGCCAAGAAATATATTTGCAAAATTATAAATTGATCTAGGGCCGGATAGATATCGCCAACGCAGATTCGCTCATACGCTACGTGTATTACGACCACGAGGTGTACACGAGGCGTCGCGCTATACGGGCTTGTCCCTAGCTTGTCGATATCTCCCCCAGCGCTAGCCGCGCTGACAGGTCTGAACAGGCGGTGGATTTATAAATTTTACAGGCGGATATTGGATTTCTTCCGATATTTCTGTATATAACGATGCTTAGGTTCGGATTTTACCACACAAGCCCTATTTCAATACATATTCAACACTATTGATCAATTGGTCTGGCGTCATGCGCGCACTAGTTGCATGCATTGCAGAGGCGGTCTATTGTGTCGATACGATTTTATTGTAATAGAAATTCCTTGATGTTTGAGAGGATCTCCCATGTGTTTGCTACATGCAACAATAGTATTACTATTGTTGTGTGTGATAGATACATGGGAGATCCTCTCAATGAGTCACCCATTTCCTTGGTACCTCGTAACCTATATAAACTCTAGCGCATTTAACTGATTCATTCAGAATCTGCATTCTTCTTCTCACCTCTTGATAGTGCTATACGTTCTTTCAAGATTTATTCTTTCCTCCTTTTTCTTGACCTGGCGGTGGTCAGTACTAAACCGGAACCGCCATCAATGGCTGCAATTCGTTCCGTTTATTCACTCAGCACTTGTATTATTTTAGCACTTGCACAAGTCACTGCACATGCACCCATGGTGACACTATTGTTTATACTGAGACTAGTACGAAGTGATGTATTTTATACGCTTAATGTTATATATCAAACAGACAATTTAATTCTACATAATATACAAATCATTACATGGGCCCATCTCTTAATCATTGTTTTTGATAATTGTATATTGAAATTATTTATATGAATTTTGATATAGAAATTAATCAAGATGTACTAGAAAATGAGTCAAGATATTATACTAGTGATGAGTTTAATGCTGCATTTAATTTAAATAACGATGACCATAAACAACAGTCCCTTAGTTTGTTGCATATTAATGCTAGAAGCATGAATACAAACTTTGATTCTATGGATTTATTTTTTTCTTCCATACAACATTTTCCTTTCTCTATAATAGGGATAACGGAAACATGGTTGAATAATAAATCACCTCCTTTATTTAATATAGAAAATTATAAATTAATTAGAGTTGATCGTAATTATGGACGAGGGGGTGGAGTAGCCTTGTATATTCATGATTCTTTATTATTTAAAGAGAGACCCGACTTACATGTAGATGGCTCCGAATATATTTTTATTGAAATTATAAATAAACAAGCTAAAAATATACTTGTTGGAGTGATGTATAGACCACCTCATAGTAATGTTGATATGTTTATGGATGGATTAGAAGAAAGTCTTTCTTTAATATCGCGTGAAAATAAAATCATTTATCTTATGGGTGATTATAATATTAATTTACTTCCACCTGCATTTAATAATATTGGACTTAGGTTACTATCTACACTCTCTTCTTATTCCCTCCATCCACATATTAATAAAGCTACCCGCATAACTAATGTAACTGAAACTTTAATAGACAATATATTTTCGAATATTTGTAACGAAAACACTCAGAATGGAATATTGTATTTCGATATTTCTGATCACCTCCCCATATTTGTTATTTCCCCTACAATTAAATTATTTAAACATGAGCCCACGAAGTTTATATAGGTTCGAAAAGAAACGGATGCTAATATTCAGAGCTTTCGGGCTGACTTAGCATCAGAATCTTGGGTTGATGTATTACATTTAGTTGATGCTAATAATGCATATGATATATTTTTGAATAAATTAATGTATTATTATAATAAAAATATTCCTTTGGTTCGAATTAAGTTAAATAAAAATAAGGCTAAGAAACCATGGATAACTAGGGGAATTTTACGATCGATCGCGACTCGCAATCGATTATATAAGAAAGCATTAAGAAGTAAAGTTAATACTGATTTAGATAAATATAAAAAATATAGAAATAAGCTAACATCAATTATCCGGCTATCCCGCAAATTATATTATTCAAATAAAATTTTGAGTACTCAAAATAATAATTCACTTTGGAATATTATAAAAGATCTTATTGGTAAGAAAAAACATATAAATACAAACATTAATGTCAATGGACAAAATATTAATAATTTGGAAGAATGTGCAAATTTGTTTAATGATTATTTTGTTAATGTAGGTCCCACATTAGCCTCTAAGATAGATGCGGGTAATAATCATTTTTCTCAATACCTTGGTGAACCCTCTGAACATTCATTATTTTTTACTCCCACAACGGTTTATGAAGTTGTTTGTATAGTTCAATCACTGAAATCAAGTAATTCATCAGGACAGGATGGGTTAAGTATGAATCTTATTAAGCAAATAATACACTTTATTGTTTCTCCATTGGTTTATATATTTAATCTTTCTCTCTCTACTGGTTCTTGTCCTAACTTATTAAAAGTTGCTAAAGTTATACCGATTTATAAAAAAGATGACCCATCTAAACTTCAAAATTATCGCCCTATATCATTATTATCAAGTCTTTAAAAGGTTTTAGAAAAATTGGTGTATAATAAAAATTAATAGATTGATTTCTTTTTTGAATGAGCAGGATATTTTGATTCCTAATCAGTTCGGTTTTAGAAAAAATCATTCAACTGATTTTGCTTTAATTCAACTTTGTGATAAGATAATTGAATCTCTCGCCAAAAAGGAATATGTTATAGGTATTTTTATGGATCTGAGTAAGGCCTTTGATACCATCGATCATACAATTTTACTTCATAAACTAGAACACTATGGTATCAGAGGCCTTTGTCTATCCTGGTTTGAGGACTATCTTAAAAATAGAACACAGTATGTTTATTATTATTCTAATAGTTCCTCAAAATTGAACCTCACATGTAGAGTTCCTCAAGGTTCCATTTTAGGCCCACTATTATTTTTAATTTATGTTAATGATATAATAAGAACATCAAATATTCTAACTTACATTCTTTTTGCCGACGATACAAATATAATTTACTCACATACAAATATTAATACACTTGTTGATACTGTAAATCATGATTTGTGTAATATCTCATTATGGTTTAAATGTAATAAATTATCCTTAAATATAAGTAAAACTAATTGTATACGTTTTAGAACTATTAACTCCCAAGACCAACCACAATGTAATTTGTTTATAGATGGTGTATCCCTGGTTGAAAAACAGTCCACTAAATTCTTAGGAGTTATCATTGACTCATATTTGTCTTGGAATGAACATATTCATAATATAACTATTTTGATATCCCGGAATATTGGTATTTTGTATAAAATGAAATATTTGATAAATGGTAAATCTTTATTTACTCTTTATAATACTTTAATTTTACCGTATATAACATATTGTAATATTATATGGGCAAACTGTAGTAAAATTAAAATAAACTCAATATTTCTTTTGCAGAAGAGAGCAATTCGTATTTGTACACACTCTAATTATCTTGCAAATTCTAACCCTTTATTTAGTCAATTAAAAACGTTAAAGATTTATGATATACACACGCTCCAAACTGCCATTTTTATGTATAAGTATACTTCCAAAACACTTCCAGCATCTTTCTTAGATTTTTATTTATTAAATGTAAACGTACACTCATATTTAACTCGACATGCTCATGATTACCATCTTAATAATCCCAAACTTAGTTTAGCCCTACGATCAATTAGACACCATGGACCAGATATTTGGAACAATTTACCTAACCATATTAAAATTAGGACCTCCCTTTATTCATTTAAAGCCAACATGAAAACTTATTTGTTAACTCAGTATAATTTGCTAGATCTTGCATAGAAATGTTAATTAATTTGATTTGTTATTTCTTGGAATTGTTCTATTTTTGGCTGTCTATAGGAAAAGGCCCTGCATACATCTAAATATTATTATATGTAATTGAAACCACACACACTTAATTTCACAGTATTAGTCTTTTATTGTTTTATGCACCAAGCTTTTTTTTTGTTTGCACTATGCACAAATGCACTTTTCAATACAAAACATATCACTAAAGATATTTTGTTATTTTCACTCGAAATTAATGCAGCCATGCTTACTTGGAATCATTACACCTATATCTTATTTAAATTCGAATATAATATAAACATTATCAATACAATTGATAAATGGATTTTTAATCGCGTCCCTTGCATAGGTTGTTATTTATTTGCTAACTCGGCAGAGGCCACTGTCATCTTCAAGCTTCTACGCTTACGACATGTGGTCTCCTGCTTTTTCCTTTGTTATAAACTTATTAAGCATTTTATAAGATATCCATTCTCCCCCTTATTTCTTATTTTATATTATGCAAATTATTTTCACTATGGATTGTTATTAATGAACATATTTCTTTTTGCTTGTATTTTAATTAGAAACATATTTTGTTAAACTTACTTATTATTTATAATATATATTTGTATGATGTTTCTTTGTATTGTTTTGAAAAAGTGGAAATAAAAATAAACAAACAAACAAACAAACAAACAAAATATAGATGTATTCGGCTACTTTCCCGAAACTGGTCTTGGGCTTTAAGCCCCCCCCCTTAATAATTTATTACGTGGACGTGGTTTGGCAAAATAGTCTCGTTGGTACATTACCAATTTAATCAATCAGTCCTAGGCCCCGTTGCAGAAAGAGATACAATCGATTGTAAGTTAGAATTGATTGTAAGTCAGAAAATTTACACGTTTCAACCAATCAGATTTGCGCATCTAAAACACGTGATCTGACTTACCATTAATTGCATCTTACAATCGATTGTATCTGTTCCTGCAACGGGGCCCTGAACGGGTTTAAGAGTATTGTACGATTTTAATAGTTAGAAATGTGGTAGGACTCTATTTTAAAGGGATCTAGTAACATTGTCCAAATCCTCACAATCAAATTGTAATGGTGGTGGTTCCCTCATACCTTGCTGTATTCGTATTAACAATAGAAGCATGGGACAGGTTTCGGTTTTTCGAATTTCCCTTTCGTTAAAAAGATATTTAAGATTGAAGTGTTCAGATGTTAAACTGTCCACTGGACACGTGCGTGTACAGATGCCAATAAATTACACATGTGCATAAAGGCACAATATGCGACCAGAAATTCAAAATGGCCGCCCACCTGTCTACACCGACCGCTTTTCGCCGGTCCCTTGAGTGATCGCTATAGACAGATTTGACTGTACTATCAACAACAAAAATTTCTCATGGAAAACCCCCAAAGTTAGGGATGCGGTTAATAGATAATTTTCATTCTTATATAAAGAAAAGCCACGATATAGTTCAGGTCATTCATTAAACAGATTCCATGGTGCATGAACCGTCCTTTCAATCACCCGTAAAGTGCACCCACTGTAAAAACACTTTTCAGGCGCAAACAAAAACAACACACCAGCTCAACGCTCTCATCAATGCATCCTTTCTATCACCACACACCCCAACACGCACCACTACACACTCACCAGACATTAACCAGAGTTAACAATAGATAGTTCATGCATTAAGGCACAGTATGTGTATTTATAAGCAAACCAGAATTCTCAATGTAGCCAGGAAAAGTGTTAACATGGAATATTCAATACGTATTATTAATTCAGTTTCATTTTTGTCAGTTTTAGTTGCAGTTTTTATTTCTGCATTTTCCATATAACAAAAATAACAATGAATACATTTTAGCAATATAATAATAAGTAATATAAGTAGTAATTTAGAAATGAATAAATATAAGTAATACAAATAACAATTATCAAACATATTTCAAATCGAATTTGAAAAGAAAGGAAAGGGGGAGAATGCAGAAGACCGATATCGTAAGCAGAGCTTGAAGTGATATAAAAGAAGGAGGAGAGGAGACCGGAGACTTAAATTCTTAAAGTCCACCTAAGCAAGTTCTAGGTGTGAGGGAATACCTAAATACAATTAAAGTAAATTGTCTAAATGGCTAAACTTAATTGATAGTTTGTCCAAAAAAAAATTATTATTTGTGACCAGCTATATCGAAACTCACCACTTGTCAGCAAGAGATACTATATACTATTTGAAAGTGTTATTCATCAGCTTAAATTTGATGCCCATTTCAATTAATTTGGATAATATTTGGTATTGTGCAGCTGTCACGGAAGCAGGCAAGGCAGGCGATCCACTCTCGGGCGACTTCTTCAAGAATGAATACATCCTGAATCACCTGATAGGAACCATGACGATACCCTATATCGCCTTCATTCACGGCATCACCATGGGAGGGGTAAGTCCACTATCTCTTTTACAGGGCTCTCCCGAAGCTTTTCCTTCAGGCGGCCAAACTGATACATGATAGAATTGACCTTCATTATAGCAAGCCTCCACACTAACTTCTTACTGTACTTGCCTGTTTGGGCAAGTAAAATCATAAATGTTTGTCTTTTGCTTGCCCCAATAAAACATTTACTTGTCCCAATGTATCATTTACTTGCCCTCTTACTTTGAGATGAGTTTAACACATACAAAATTACATTGTTCTCTCGTAGTTTAACAATTATTTAGTTGCCCAATTGGGCAAGCAAACTGGACAATTTATGACATTTTACTTGACTGACATACTTTTTTACTTGCCTCAGCCTCAGGCAAGTGGGCAAGTGCTAGTGTCGAGCTAGGACTATAGATTGTATGTTGTAGATCTGGTGAAATGAACTTTCGGGTGGCCATGGGCACCCTGCTCAAGAATTTAATTTCCTAGATGTAAGGATTAAGGATACATAATGTTTTCAATGGAAGGGATGTTTTGACTGACAACTGGTCACCAACATAGCAGCAGACTCGATAACAGTGGATATCTAACAAGCTTTTGCTGAGATAACATTTCATGCAGTAGTAATGTTGGAAAATATGGCAGCCTCCAGTTGTCGGTCAAAACAGTTGTTAGTGGTCTCAAAAACATTGATTACTTCCATTATTAGTGATACCTAAGACAACCCTCGAAATTAACTTTTTTTGCTGGTGGCCCGGTCGGGCCAGTAAAATTAGTATTTTTCCAATTTTGGTGGCCCGAAACCAAAATTTACTGGCCCGAAAAAAATAAGGAAAAACAAAAGTAAAATTAAAACAATAACCATATTCATAGCTTCAGGGTACTGGGCTATGTTTAGCCTCATTTGTTATTCCAATGCTCGAAATTATCTTTTTTTCTGGTGGCCCGAAAATAAAATTTACAAACAAAGAAAAACAATGGTCATGACTACTTGGTCATTAATTGGTAAATTATGGAAGTTATGTGTTAAAATTACCACCATCATTAAAGAAATCCATCACTGAATAAACAAAACAAAACCTAGAATCGAGCAGTTTCATCTAAGAGTCACATCTACAAAGTACATGGTCCACATAGGTGGACCATTTACACGCAATATATGGTAATACACGGGAGATTACCGTACTGCCTATTCACACACTGTACCGGTTCATCTGTTGAACGCTGTGTGTTAGGATGCATCGGTAATGAAAACAGACGGGAAATAATCCTTTTTTTTCTACATTTTGCAATTTTCAAAACAACAAAGTCGGTAATTATTATGAAAGTATATGACTTAGGGATCACATAAACGAAAGTTTTTTTGCATTTGCTTGTAAATTTAGGAAGAAATCGGCCGACAAAAATTGTTTATGTTTTGGATAGTGCAGCAGGCGGAAAAGGTTGGTCTCCACACAATGCTACTGTAATGTACCTATGTGTGCTAAGAGTCATCAACTGATGAAACTAAGCTCTTTTCCATGTACGATTTTGTTATTTTATGGTCCATAAAATCACCAACACAAAAAAACACACATGGGACTGAGCACAGCTAAGATAACTTTTCAAATCGGGAAATGAAATCACTTAAATCTTTGTTATTTTAAAAGCTAAAATAATTCCAAGTAGTCACAAGTCTCTACCTTGTAAAAATGATTCCTTCTAATACCTTCAAAAATATGAATAATGATCCGAAAGATGAAATTATTCCCCTTTATTGACGGTATCGCGGACGGTATCGCAAAGCAAACTGCACTTTGCAATATGAATGAATGTGAAAAGTTAGACATGTGTTTTGATAGGTCTTAGTATGCACACATACTCCCTCTGTGGATTGGTTGTTCTATGTTTATATTCTACATGTCGCAAAGGCTTCCAGGGGGTGTGTGGGAAATTAAGAAAACAGCATAAGCATGCTTTTACTTTTAGTCATTACACACCTCTGGAAGTTGTTTAATTTTACCATGATTTATCATGCAAGAAGTAGATAATTCAAGGGAGAGTGTTCATATTAGGAAATAGCACATATTTGTAGGCATAAATAAGGATTAATTCAACTAGCTCAAGTGCGCTTGCGACTTTTTATGTCCGTCCTTTTCATTTCTTGCAAATATTTAAATCACAATTAAAGTGTTTTTAAGAGGTGTCAAACTTGAGATTCATATTCCTTGATGTTGTCTTCTTATGGTTTAAACATTTGGTGGCCCGATCGGGCCACCAAACTTTGGCATTTTCATGTTTTTACTGGCCCGACCGCAACTTTTACTGGCCCCGGGCCATCGGGCCTACGCCAATTTCGAGCGTTGCCTAAGAGGACATATGACTAGAAGTAACAAGAATTATGCACTTATCAGTAAAAGTGAGCAAAAATGCCAGCCTTTAATGATTATATCCTGAACCGCCTGATGGGAAACATCACGATCCCATCTATTGCCTTCACAGGCTTCATTCGTGGCATAACATGGGAGGGAGAAAGATCAGAGAATGTTTTTGCATAAATAAACCAAATATTTTCTTTCAGTGAGAAGGGACATCAGTTACATTGTTCCCAGAGATTAGGGGGTATTTCACAAAGATTCAAAGTTGAACTTAAAGTGAGGCCTGTAAAGTGTCAGATATTGCCCAAAATGACATTTGAGACTTCAATCCTGTACCAAAATCATTGTAAGATATGTCCGAATGATGTGTGAAAGTTTCATTGAAAAAGAACACTGCTTTCCTGGTTAAAAAAGCGAAAATATGCGTCAGCTTTTACAACGGACGTTTATGAGGTTTATGACCGTTTGTTAACGCTTTTGAGCTGAATGATAGATATCGTCATACTAAAGGGGCATTTGAAAAAAATCTAACCCTATTTTATTCTTCTCTTACCATAAGCTAAACAACACGGTAGAAGAGAAACAAGGAAGCTCCAAGTAATTTTCGTGGAGTAAGACACTTTACAGGCATCCCTTCAAAGTTATGGAAAGCCATTGAAATAAAAACAAATTCAAAAGTTAAAAAATGCAAGTAAATTTCCAACAAAAAATGATATCAACTATTTCAAGGCTCCATGATAATTACAAAATTAAACTAATTTTTATCAAACTTTATGCCTTTTCAAAAGAACAGTTTCAACAATTTTACAAAGCTAACAGCTTTCTACAATAGTGATGTTCAACTTAGAGTTAAGTTCAACTAAGAATCTTTGTGAAACACCCCCCCCCCCCCCCCCCCCCCCCACCCTGATAACATTTGTATCTCCCCATGCTTGAGGGAAAGCAAGGTGTTAATATGACATTATTTTCATTATTTTCCATTTTTCCTTCTTGAAGGGTGTCGGCTTATCGGTACATGGCAGGTATCGTGTGGCAACGGAGAAGACTGTGTTCGCCATGCCAGAGACTGGCATCGGACTTTTCCCAGATGTCGGAGGTGGCTACTTCCTGCCCAGGCTGGAGGGGAGGCTGGGAGCCTACCTGGCCCTCACGGGGTACAGGTTGAAGGGCAGGGATGTCCTCCATGCGGGTGTAGCAACACACTTTGTGGAATCGGATAGGGTAAGCATTTCTAACTTAATATTAAGAAAAGGCATTCTTAGTGTTATTCCCTACCAAGGATATATTGAAAGCTAGGCATGTTTTATGGGTTTCACAGGGTACGTATTAGTAAAGTACATGTATGTATGGAAGAGGAGGAGTGTACACTATGTACTCCATGCTGGCATAACCACACAATCTGCCAACGAAGTGGCTGGAGGCATTTTGTTTTGAGGTTGTCTGTACAAACTTACATTAATTGTAATTTTGCAACTAATTTTGTTGTCGAGGTATTTGTATTGCAATTACCTAACCCAGATGAATGGGAAGCTAGGAGCATAACTTGCCCTCACAGGGTACAAATTTCAACTGTAAAGTAACTATACTTTGTTGTAAGTCATGATATTATATCTAGAAAGAAAACTTGGGAGAATCTGGAGGTTTCTGTTTGATTTACTTTTGTGTTTACTTGGATATAAACTAGTTTGTTTATTTCTGTCTTTGAATTATTCCTATTTAGCTTTTAGATTTGGAGCAAGAGTTGTGCAATCTGCAGTCTCCGCAAGATGTCCATATACGAGACGTCCTCCAGAAATATCACGAGCAGGTGAGTTGACCCACTGCATTACCAAGTATCAATTCTTAAGACTGACAACAAACTAAAATCATCCTCATCATCACCATTGTCATTGTCACTGTCATTATTATCATCATCATCAACCTCATCCTCCTCCTCCTCATCATTGTCATTGTCATTGTCATCAACATCATCAACCTCATCCTCATCATCATCATATCAAATGGAACTGCTTGGTCTTTCTCTTGTTACCCAATTACAGTGTGCGATAGATGTAGACAAGCCATTCTGATTTGCTATTTATAGTTACATTACCCTCCGGAACCCAGGTATCAGCAATCTTGATACTTTATTAATTTCTCGTATGTTTGTTTTTATGAAAACTTACAATTTTTTCATTATACATATATGTGTAAAATATTGCTTTGCATTTGTATTTGATCATGTACTTGAACAATGTTTTGTATGTTTCATTTTATTTTGTATGATATTTGTAATGTTTTCTACTCTTGATTGTAACTTCAACTGCAATTTAGCCTCCTTGGCTACAATAGTTGAATAAAACAAACACCATGAAATGAATTGAATCAAATTAAATTATCGAATCCTATGTGTGACAAAATGCTGACAAAAATTGATACATTATATTTCAAAATTTTCAACTAACAATTTTTGAAGAAAACATAATCTCACCAATCCTCATCACCATTGAGCCTCATCATAACCGTTGTTGATGATGATGATGATCATCGTCATCATCATCATCATCACTATCATTCATCATCATCATAATCATTGCTCTTGCCTCTAAATTTTTTACTTTTCTTTTCCCTTTCTTCAGTGTACGATAGATGCAACCAAGCCATTCTCCCTAGCCTCACACAGATACAGAATAGACAGGCTGTTTGCTGGGGAGACGCTAGAGCAGATCTTCAGACAGCTTGAGCAGGATGGTTCCGAGTGGGCAATCAAACAACTACAGGTAAGACTGGATACTGTTAAAGGGTACCACCACCCAAAAATAATATTCTTATTAAAGAAAGGTATTGTCTTTAGTATTCCATTCCATCAACAAGTTCACAATAATATGTTTCCAGAAAAAAAATTTAAAAATTTGAAAACGCATCACCATTCTAAAGCATGCGTTCATGCGGTCTCTGAATTGCGAAGACTAATGCGTGCAGAGCGAACGAATCGCCCGGGAATCTATTGTCTACAAACGTACGCGCGAATAGCATTGGCGCACTCGCAAATGGTTGGCCCGTATTCAACCAGGAAATAGTAGTGGTTCCGTAAGTGGTGGAAATGAATTGCTTTGTTTATGAATTACACAACTCTTCGCAAAATGTTGGGTATCTATTTGATATCACAAAACGGTACCAAAACATATAATAATGTGTTGTTCTTTGCCTGGTGGTCCCCTTTATCTTGACCCAACTATGCAAGAAAGGATTCATGGAAAACACTCCGTCCCTCGGATAGGGCGATAAATGGAGGTCCTGTGTGTCCTATGCACGCAAAAGAACCTAATTCACTATTCGTAAACGAGTAGGGTGAGAACCCTGTGTAATTAGTACAGCTTCATATTTCAATGGCGGGCTATGACTGCTAACCTGTGTTGGTAGCCCCCTTAAAGGGGAATTAACCCTTATCCTTTTGACTTACTGGATGTGATGAGAGCATAACTACTATCATTGCTAGTCACTTATTTCCTCATGAATATTCCCGATTACAAAAATAATCAATAATTTATGGACCACTGTCGTCTGCTTTCAATGCCCGTAGGAGGCGGCCATTTCTTCAACTACTCGCGGTGAAATGACGTGGCAGGCGGAGAACACAATAGCATTATCGTAACCCGCTATTGTGTTCTCCGCCTGACACGTCATTTCGTCACCGCGAGAAGTTGAAGAAATGGCCGCCTCCTGTTGGCATTGAAAGCAGACGACAGTGGTCCATAAATTATTGATTATTTTTGTAATCGGGAATATTCATGAGGAAATAAGTGACTAGCAATGATAGTAGTTATGCTCTCATCACATCCAGTAAGTCAAAAGGATAAGGGTTAATTCCCCTTTAAAGGTAAATGACAGTAGTGGGAAACGCCCCACACACAAAAAATGGAATGTACGCTCTAATTACCAACCATGTGAAAGAATATATTTTGTACTAATATGGGATTATAAAAAATTGGCCAGGAAACCGCCTACTAATTGATATATTTGAAAAATTATAAAGGGATTTACTGTAAATCGTACCGCCGATCGCGTATACGCTACGTGCAAAAGACCTCACGTGGTCTCCACGTGTTCCGGTATGCAAGGCTTGTCGATATCTCCAGCCCAGCGCTAGCTGCGCGGACAGGTGCGAACGTTCGGTGGATTTATCAATTTCACGGGCGGCCATTGGATTTCTTCCGATATTTCTGCATAACGATGCTTAGGTTCGGATTTTACCACCATACAAGCCCTGTTTTAATACTTATTCAACAATATTGATCAATTAGTTTGGCCGATATAGATGTTTTCGGTATCTTTCCCAAAACTGGTATTTGGCTTTAAAGGAATAACTAGACAATTCTAGAATTCTGAACTGAAGTAGTCAACCAGGAACCCCAGGGTTCCACTTGATAGGAGGTGTCTACCCATTCATGACTAATGGCCTTTTCAAGATTGTCATCAAATGCCAGTCTCAGAAATAGCACTGGCCTGCTGGCCCGGTGATACATGAATGAACTCTGGATAACAAATACCTTACTCATGCAGGCATGAGTTTCCTCCTGTGATTGGGGGTTTTCCACCAATGTTGGAATTTTTTACACCATGGGGGTGCACTTGTTCTTGACTGGTGCAAATGCTGGACCCTGTTTATAAATTACCAACGGGACTTTTTTTAATGCAGAAAAAACCAATTCAATTTATCAATCAATGAATATATGACTACAAATTTATCTTGTTGGATTGAGCAATTATGAGCCTTTATATGCAAGGAAATACTATACTGTCCGTTTTTACACAAATATACACAAGATTCTAGAGAACCACCGAAATATACTCGCTTCACTTGCAAAATAATCTTCCTCGTTGTCTCATTTTTTTATTTATATGGACGTGGTGTGGCAAGATTGGTAGAGCGCTCGCTTTCTAAGCAGGAGATCCCGAGTTTTAACCCGGAGTATGCCCATCGCGTTTGTCCTTCAGCAAGACAATTAATCCACATTGCTGCTCTCTACCCAGGTGTATAAATGGGGACCCGGTAGGAGGTGAAAGCCTATATGTGAAGGATCTTTTCAATTCCAATGAGCCGCTTGGAACAAATGCTCCCTAGAGAGTAGAGATGGTGCACACAATGTGTGCTGGTTTGCATTGTATCCTATGACCGGGGTAATAATATCATTGTTAAGCGCTTAGAGATGATTATCAATCATATTAGGCACTATATAAATCAAGTATATTATTGTTATTATTATTTTAGATTTGACCTGTCTCATGCCTGTACATAAATGATTGTTCATTTCAGATCCTACAGAAGATGTCGCCTACCTCAATGAAAGTTACTCTGAGGCAGCTGATAGAGGGCGGCAAACTCTCGCTAGCTGACTGCTTGTCCATGGAGTTCAGGATATCACAGGGTTGCATTGTGAGTATGCCCTAGACATGTCTTTCCATCTTATAGTTTTGCCCAGTCCGGCCTGTTCTATTTACTAATCTTCACACCAGTTTATTTGCCTGGTTCTTGTGTATACAGTCTAAAATTATCCACCAAAATAAATTCCCTGTAGATAAAAATTAATGTAATGGTTCCTGTCTATAGTGGACACCCATCTACAGTGGCCGATATCCTTGTTTCCCTTGGATGGTAATTATACACAGGTTTGACTGTATTGTTGAGTTTGTAAACTTTCTGCAAGTATATAAATTCAGGCCCCTTTGACTCTAATGACTCCATTCTTTGTTCTTTTTTTTTTTTTGAGGGGGGGGGGGGGCACTTATATATATTTTTTTCTTCAAACAACATGTGATATTTAATGCAAATAAAAGCTTTGTTGTACAAGTGTTGTGTACAGTATAACCTTTTTCTAGTTTCCATTTCAAATTTCCGGGAGCATGAAGGAAAAAACCCACATTAAATCATAATTTATTGGAAAACATTTGCTGTTTATTAGTTTTTCATTTAAAGGGATAGTTGAGTTTTGGTAGAGAGGGCGCTAGACTACTTATTTTTTTGTGAGGTAATGAAAAACTGAGTGTAAAATTTGAAAGAGCATAATATTTAAATAATAAAATCATCTTTGTTTGATCAAAATCGGTTCAGAGACGGCTGAAATATCCATAAATATAACAATTTGTAATAAAGCTGGGGCCCCAGGTTTATTAGAGAATTTTGAACCAGCCGTTAAAAATTCAAAAAAATGCTTCCTCTTTTCAAAAAGTTACAAAATAGGTATTTAAATAGTTGTTGGTTTTTTCTCTATCATCACATGCACAATATTTTATCCAAAATGGTTGAAACCGATGAGTGTTTAGAGAGCGCCCTCTTACGTTTTAACGGCTCTTTTTGAATGATAACATGATCTTTACTCCATCATTTGTAATTTTGTGTTCCTTTCTAGTTATAACTATTAGTTTGTAATGTAATGATGCAGGTTTTGGTTACTAAAATTCAGTTTCACCAAAACTGTACTCTCACCAGAACTCAACTATCCCTTTAAATTCCACTTGGTGATCAATAAATGTAAATTGCTACAGTCTCATCTATACTTTGGCTTCAAAGCCTGTAAGCACCTTTAAACATATTTCTCCTTAATGTTTGTTATTTGCAGAGGGGCCATGACTTCTACGAGGGAGTGCGAGCCGTGCTCATTGACCGTGACAACAGTCCCCAGTGGTCACCTGCCCGGCTGGACCAAGTTACGGACCAAATAGTGACCAGCCATTTCATGCCGCTGGACCATAACGAGCTTGTATTCAACGGCAAACCTACGCACCTATAGTGAGAGCTCATGAGCAAGCAACAACACGGAATGATTATGCTGCAATAATGATAATATCTAATATCTTTTAAATTCGTTGTAGGAATGAGTGTGGCAATAAATATTCTATCAATCACATCATCGTTTTTTATGCCTATTCATGTAAAGTCGAACCTGTGTATAGTGACCACCTAAGATAGAAACGAACAGGTGACCCCTATAGACATGTTCTCGAACATTGTTTTTCTCTGCAAGGGATCCCTCTTTGTGGCCACTATAGGCAGGTTGGCTGCTATAGGCAGGTGGCCACTAAGACAGGTTGGCTGCTATAGACAGGTGGCTACCAAGACAGGTGTGACTGTAGGTCAAAGCTTCCCATCTAAAGTGATGACTTGTGGGCGTCGTTAGAATGCAAGAAAAATGCTGCAATAATGTTTTGTTTTCATTGCCCATCATCTCAATAATTGTAATGAGGATGTAGCTTGTGGCAGTATTCCATCAATCACTGTTACGTTGGTTTTGCCTTCTTTCTGTCTTTTTGCGTGTAGCTTTCAGTAGGTATCATGTTCGATGTGTTTGAGCTAAATAGCAGCATGTGAAAGGCGTGAATATTGGCCCAACTAATTGATTAATATTATTGAAATAATTCAAAGAAAAAATGAAGATGGCTAAATCTTGACCTAAAATCATTAAATGCAAACACGTTTGTAAAAATGTCGTGCAAAATTGTCCGTGCTCTGACATCTGTGCACTCGCCTGTAGATTGCCTGTGGATCTGTCCAAAAATGAATACATTGTAGCCAAAAAGAGAAGAAACATTTGCAATTGAGATGTGATGGATAATGAGTGGAAGGCTAATATATCTCATCTGGCTCATTGTCCGGGCAGGGCAGTGCCAACTATACTATGATGTGCTGGCATGGGCCGTCTGGGAAGTGTCAGTCTATTTAATAGCCAATGCCACAAATCAACATTTTTGCCTTGTGGCCCAGTTGGGCAAGTAAAAAACATGATTTTTTTTTTTCTTCTTCAAATTCTAGTTGCTATCACAGAATGCATGCAGAAATTAATAACGCATATAATTATGGCATATTTTGCAAAGAGCAAAATACATTTTGTATTACCTGTTGAATATATTTGGTTGTTTGTATAGCAAACTTAGTTGTGGAGAGCAATGAAACTTTGTATGTGTTATTGACATAATATTAACAGATGATAGCCAAAGTCCCTGCCCCCCCCCCCCCCCCCTGCATTCCTCCTCGCAATGTATGTTAAATTAGTTTGAATTAGGCTATAGATAGAAACTTGAATATTAATGTCCAATTTTAATGTTGAGGAATCTGAGGTGTTCTAGAAAGTATACCAAAAACGTGTTGGACAAAATCTATAGTATTTGAAAAAATTGTATTAAAAAAATGTATTACAAAGTCCCTAGGATTTAGAGTAGTATACCAAAAGATGTATATATTCGCTGATTAGTAAGGAACAGGGAAATAACTTTCTACCTTCTTGATACCTACCCCAAGGCTGCCAAGTCTTCCTTATTTTGCAGAAGACTTACTGAAAATAGACCAAGATTACTGCATCTTTATGATTATCTAAACAAATTATTGTTGTTAGGTTGTATGCATTTTATAGATATCTTCCTGGTTTCTGATGAAATTTCCCTAAATCTTCCTGATGCTGGTAGCTCTGCTACCTCTTCCCCCTGCCTTCCCCCATACTGGCTAGCGATGCATTGACAAAAAATGCTACTCATTTAAAATTAAAGGGGACCACCAGGCAAAGAACGACACATAATTATATAATTTGGTACCGTTTTGTGATATCAAATAGATACCCAACATTTTGCAAAGGGTTGTGTAATTCATAAACAAAGCAATTAATTTCCACCACGGGCCAAACATTTGCGAGTGCGCCAATGCTATTCACGCATACGTTTGGAGACAATAGAATCCTGGGCGAGTCGTCCGCTCTGGACAAAGTAGTCTTGTATAAATTATGCAGACCCATGAACGCATGCTTTAGAATGGTGATGCGTTTTCCAAATTTTTTTCTTTTTCTGGAAACATATTTTTTTATGAACTTGTTGTTGGAATGGAATACTAAAGATGTTACCTTTCATTTGTAAGAATATCATTTTTGGGTGGGGGTACTTTAATGTAATCCATAATATTAAATTTAAGGAGTGATGATGTCAGATACAATATAGAGTAGAAAGTTATTTTAACAATCAAACTTTAAATCATTAATATTGTGAAAATATTTTCCTAAAATATAATTTAGGGGTATGTACAGTAGGACATTGCCGCAAAAGATTAAGATATTAATAAGTAAAAATGCAGCAATGACATTCGACCATTATTAAGAACTCCCTTTCCGAACAGTTTCCAACTTTTCATCCATGTCTTTATAAATGTGGCACAATTTCTCTCTTACTATCTATGGATCAATACAGATATGTTTTAATATTTGCAGCCTAATTATTTGGCTCCCTAGGTATTCATATTTTATTTCATAATTTTCTGACTTATCATTTGTTGAACTTTTGTTGTGATTTCGTTTTTTTACCATACAAGACTTTGAATACTATCATATATCTGTTATTATTAACTAACTGAAATTATTGAAATTTTTATGAAAATAGAAAATAGAAAATAGAATTACTTATTGAGAAATATTTGTATGAAATGTTTTGATGTGAGATAAACTTAAAGAAAGAAGTATTGATGAATGTCATGTATCACTTGTCGATAATTATACATTTGAATGAATAAATATCTGTAATTGTTATCTGAAATTTCATTAAAACAGTTCTGGGACTAAACACATATTTAGATATGATATTGCCTTTTAATAGTCAAACTCAATCCCATGATACTGTCTATGTGATATATCATTACAACAGGGTACTTTGAGATATTTATTTCATCGTTTTAAACATGTTAGTTTTATTTTATTTTGATAGCATCCAATAGTGCATGGTTTAATTTTAATATACATACTGATTACTTATCATAACCATTTAATTTTTTTCATTTGGATTCTATATTTTGCATTCTACATGTATTTATAATAACATTTTTGATTTCAGAAAAGGTTTGAATAAGTAATTGTATATTTTGATGTTCCATATTTCCAAGTTTGTGAAAAAAATCCAACCAATCTTGATCTGCTTATCATGTGTATGATGCTTAAATATCAAAATGTTTCTTATGTCGGTGATTTAATGAAAGAAATACAAAGTATGTTACAAGAAGTACCAGTCTTTTGTTGTTACTTAGTAGCAGAATGACGATTTAGATGTAGATGATGTATTGATGTGGGCATTTAATCTATTTTTGCACAAAACATATCTTGATACTTGTGTGAGGATATAATTTAAAGTAATTATCGTATTAAAACAAATGGTTACAGCCTTGTCTGTGATAATCTTATTGATTGATTGATGCTAGTACCAAAGTGCATTGAACCTACCACAAATACAGCGTTTTTTCTAAATAGGGCACCTCTCATGCTATTAATGGCCCGGTCAGATATCAACGGATAGCGGAAATGAATAGAAAATTTGCGAAATTAAATTATCCGGTGATGAAAGTCATCTCCATTGCTTTATGTACAAAACATAGAACAACAAGAACGGACAAGAAACGCATACGAACGGAGACGAACGGATGTAAAATTTAGCTCTCCGCAATCCGTTGACATTTGACCGGGCTATAAAGAACAATGAAACCCAGGCAAACTGTTATTTTCATAGGAGAGATTGAATAGTTAGAAGGAAGTTTGAGCATAACCAGCCACGAAATAAGTAAACTATGGTACTTTGAAGACTTTGAAGTCATTTAGTAAACCTGGGTGTTCCTACTTCTACAATTTCTGAGGAAGAAAATCAAAGATGTTTGAAACGTTAATAGTAAGTTGATTGTGTGAAAATAATATTTTTGAAGTATGCTCTATTTGTGGTAGGGTTAAATATGTTGACAATAAAGGCCAGGTCACATATCACCGGATAGCGTAAACGGATGCCCGACGAATAGAAAAATTGGCAAAATCAAATTATCTGGTGGTGAAAGTCGTCTCCATTGCTTCATGTACAAAAAAAAACATGTACAAAACATTCCACCTGATAGAACAACGTACATCGCCTAACAAGGAACGGACAAGAAATCTTTGCTGGGCAATTAAAAGGACAAATTGACGGTATCGATAGCAAAAAACGATACTTACTTTTTTGGAAGAAACAACATTTTGACATTTTGGGCAATTATATTTTTCAAATGCCAAATCCAGTAATCTTGTTTAGTGAAACAGTTATGTAGGCTATAAGGCGATCAAGTCGTTTAATTTGGCGTACGCTCAGTTCTTTTTAACGGAGTTATTTACGCATTTCTGAATTTGCCCTTTTTACATGCACGATATCGCGTCGATATTGGGCATGAAAAGGGACAAAATGCGAATTGCCCTTTTACGCGCATTGATAATGCACAGGCAATGCGCGCGACTTGGCGTAATAATGGGCAGCTAAAAAGGCAAAGTCCATTTTGTCCTTTTTATTGCCCATATCAAATGCGCGTTTAGTCGGGTATGCCAAACATGCAAGGGTTATTTCGTAGTCACTTAAATTAAAATTGGTTAAACTTGTGGCCGTACGCATGTGCGGATATTGTGATCAATGCTATATTCTTACGGAAAAGTAGTAAAATAACACATTTCATTCGTTATACATTGATTCTTAACCAAATAACACCTCTCGGCAGTTCGTGAAAAACGATTTTGTCCTTTTTGTTGCCCAAATACGTGCAATTTTGTCATTTTGTCCTTTTGTTATTTTTGATTTTCTCAAAAAGTGGGGCACATATGGGAATTCTAAATATATCATCGGATAGGTTTTAAAGAACTCTATCTGAAAATAAAATAAAAACAAAATCAATATTTGACGATAATATCGGCCATTTTGCCCTTTTTATTGCCCAGCGACGAAATGCATACGAATGGAGACAAACAAATTTAAGATGTTACTCTTCGTCTGGCATCCGTTTACGCTATCTGGTAATATATGACCGGCCCTTTAGTAATTGCTTATGATATCTACCTCAGTATGTACTGTATATGCAATTAACCCTCCATTTTATATATTTGCCTGAATTCTCACCCAGGGCTTAGATTTAAACCTAGGTTATTTTATTCCATGGGTTGAATTGAACATACCCTTCGTCAATTAACCAAGTTCTCACCCATGGGTTAGATTTAAACCTAGGTTATTTTAAACCATGGGTTAAATTTAACATACAGTTTGTCAATTAACCAAGTTCTCACCCATGTGTTAGATTTAAACCTAGGTTATTTTAATCCATGGGTTGAATTGAACATACGGTTCGTCAAACCAAGTTCTCACCCATGGGTTAGATTTAAACCTAGGTTATTTTAATCCATGGGTTGAATTGAACATACGGTTCCTCATACCAAATCAAGTCTGATGTGATTTAAAGGTAGTTCAGATTCGTATATCACACATGCGTCGCCATCTTGTGAACGCTTTGCGCACGGTGCATACTACACCTAGGCTCAGTGTTATGCAGTGCAAAAACTAGCCTATTTCAAAATGGCTTCCCGCAGTGTAGCATCCCCGCGCATGCCTGATGCAGAGCTGCCAAGTGTTTCTGATTTCGCAGAATACTTCCTGAAAATAGATTACTGAAGATTACTGCATCGGATAGCCAATCTTCCTGATTATCAACAAATTATTATCATTAGGCTGTATGCATTTTATAGATCTCTTCCTGATTTCTGATGAAATTTCCCCAAATCTTCCTGATGATGTTTAACCGAGGAATAAATCTAACCCATTCATTGGAGAGTATTTAGGCCATTGAGTTATGCCTAAAATGCACAAATTGGAATTGGAGGGTTAATATTACGTACATGTATTCCAATCATCTGCCACCATTTTTATTATATTTTTTGAGAGTGATATTCAATTTTAGAAGATTGTGATGATAATTTATGCTTTCCAACTTTGTTACTAGTATTAAAAAGAAGAAGGTAAATGCATATATGCTTCGGGATTTAAGTGATCCATTAAACTTGTCAAATTCAACCAAAATCACTTGGGGCTTTCACATTGCGCTTGCACCTCGTTGTTTGGTTTATGGTAACCAAAGAATGCTGTGGATTTAGTAATGTATGCATCTTGTAAGTGATGGACCTAAATTTTCAAATGTCTTCCTAAATATGGATGTATTTATGGTTAAATTAAAAAGCATTCCAGTCCACTTTTCAATTGTCGAAATCAATGAGCAGTAGGTGATGAAAATGTTCACTAGAGAAACGCTGTTCATTTTCTATGAAAATATCATGCATCATTGTAATAGAAGAATCTTACAATGATATTGGTTATGAAGTTGAGCTTTAAAGTTAATGGATCACTTTATTCTTTTACCAAATCTTAAATGTATGCTTCATTAGCTAGTGTAAGACTTGAAGAGTTCAAGTAATACTAGACTTGGTATTTTCTGAGCAATAGATTCATGGGTGTGATTGGTGTGATTGTTTTGAATTCCTTGTGACAGTTTCTTTAGTACATTGTTTTGTTTTTTTAATTGAGTGTAGTTCACTTCATTTGCCTGTATATTTGCGTAAAATCAAAATCAAAATGATTTTGTGATTGTAGTGTATTATGTGTGTGCGGGTTAAAGATTTAACTATTTAAACAAAATGTTTGGTAGTTTTTTGCAAAATTGCTGTACAAAGGAACTTTATTTTGGTGTAAATAGTGATTTCTTCATGTAGGTTCTTTTGTCTTAATAAAGTTTAATTTCCATAACTCCATTTTAGCTATGTTAAAGTAAATAGCATGCATTAACATAACATAACATATGTTGTTTCATGCATATTTAAAGGGAAATGCCAGTAGTGGGAAATGCCCCACACACAAAAAATGAAATGTACGCTCTTATTACCAATTATGTGAAAGAACATGTTTTTACTAATACGGGATGATACAAATTTGGCCTGGAAACCCCCTACTAATTGATATATTGGGTAAATTATAAAGCTATCCGCTGCGGATGGATATCTCGCCGATGGTTGTACATGTATGTTGATATACTGCCTCGTGTGATGCGTGTTAATCCTGTGGCAAATGCGCACATGGTAATTCGCACGAGCGAATCGCTCGAACGAGCGTATCTATGTGGCCAGCGCAGACGGGCCAAACTGGCGGTGAATTTAGGCTCAATGTCAGCGGCTTTCATAAACGTTTTAACTGATATTTCTGCACTTAACGATACTAAGGTTCAGATTTTTCCACACACACCCCTTTTTATGCTATTTCAACAATACTAATCAATTAGTTTGGCCAATAAAGTTATTTTCCACTACTGGCATTTCCCTTTAAGATAATGAAAATAGTTCTTAGAATTTTCAGACTATATTCACATTTGGGAAACCATTAACCAAGATGAGCTTGAAGATTAATTATATTTTGGGGAAAAATGTACAACTTTGTGTGAAGTTTGTTTCTTGAGTTGGTAATTTAAGTATTACACAAATAGACTAGTTTACTACCATTATGCAATTGAATGCACATCCTATCAAAAAGGCTGTTCCTGGCAACCCTGAATGCTTGTCAGAGGTTTGCCTAACATAGCAAATGTAAGTATTGAATGTCTATATCAGCCAACCTGCCTATAGTGGCCACCAAGAGCGATCCCTTGAAGAGAGAAACAGTGTTATGGAACCTGTCTATAGAGGCCACCTGTCTATATAGCAGCCAACCTGCCTATGGACTAGTGGCCACCAAAAGCGATTCATTGAAGAGAAAAGCAGTGTTAGGAGACTTGTCTAAAGGTGGCCACTTTTCTTGTTTCCCTTGGGTGGTCACTATATATACGCAGGTTTGACTGTACTACAACTATTTATGACAAACGGGTTACTGGAATGGCTTATCTCCAGGTAGTACCTCATTGGGGAGGAGATGTGCATATTATGTTTGAATATGGAAGTAAACTGGGGTGTGTTGCATAAAGAGCTGTGATTTATTGATTAATCGCAAGTCAGAAAATGAACATAGTTTCTGACTTGCAATTAATCACAAAAGTTGTGATTAATTGCAACACTTTATGCAACACCCCCCTGGTCTACAACAACACACACACATACATACACACACACACACACACACACACACACATACTTGTAAGCACCGGCAAACGGGGACTCTTGACTCTTTACCTGGAAAATGGGGACTCGCGAAAAACAAAGGATAGGGGGGTTCCTCATACAGCTAATGCACATCTAGGCCAGGGGGAGGGGGGTATCCAGGTAATATCACATGAGGGCGGTATAGTAGTTTTCTTGCCGATCACGACACACGCACGATGTAAACCACACACTCCGATACACACAAAAATTTCACATTTACATTCCAATCGGGGATGAGCTTCAGAACGGGCAGCAGTTCAATTAGTTACATTCTAAACGTGGACAAGCGGTGCTTTCTCATTGTAATTCTAACCGCGGACATCCGCAGTTGGGGTGTGTCCGCGATTAGATGGTGTTTTGTCACATGTATGTCCCCGATTTGGGGGTGTTTACAAACACACACACACACATTATACAGTCACACCTGTAGTCATCGCCCTCAGGGAAAAAAGAAAAGCGGCCACTGTAGACAGGTAACCTATAGAGAAAGGTTCCATCTAGCATTGTTTTCCCCCTCTGGATTACTGTGGTGGCAACTATATATAGGCAGGATGGCTGTGATATTAACAGGTGGCCACTAAGACAGGTTTGATTGTATTAACCTGTTTTGGGCCCCGTTGCAGAAAGAGATACAATCGATTGTAAGTCAGAACATTTGCGCGTTTCAACCAATCTGATCAGATTTGCGCATTTAGAACACATGATCTGACTTACAATTAATTGTAACTTACAATCGATTGTATCTCTTTCTGCAACAGGGCCCTTGATTGGGTAAATGTGATAATTAGAACACACGACTCAACTTTCTCTCGACTTGAAAAGGGTTAAAAAACAAGATGAACAAATGATAATTTGAATAAGCATGTTTTATATTTTATTTTCAGTATTTTTCCTTTGTTTGTTTACAATGTACAGACCGGAACTTCACCATCGTTTTAATACAGCAAAGCTACAAAAATAATATCAAAAAGATCCCACCGCTGATTCGTACAATTTTTCTCCATATTATTTTGAAAAGTTAATCATGCACCTGAAAGATTGTCTAAGCTACTATTCATTTATCTTTATTACACATTACAAACATTTTTCAAGACATTCTCGACATGCATTTGTACAAATTTTCCAAATTCATCTGTATGAAAAAATAATTATTTAAGCGCAGTAGAGAATATATTTATAGTAGCTGCGCTATATAAATGATATTATTATTATTATGAATGTAACCATAGCTTGCAAAGCCTCACCAAGAACTAGCAGTCCTTAAAAATGTGCAAATTCAGCATTATCTATCATCAATTTAATTTCAAGCACTTTTAGGAATTGTGGCGAAAAATATGAATTCCAGATTCAAAAATTGGTTCTCAAATCAATACACATTTGCAAATGCTTAAAAAAAAAATGTATGTTTGCATCATATGGTCTAATGCTTTTCAACATGAAACTTAGTTTGTAAACCTTCCGTAAAACATGTTCGATGCTGATTCATTTAGCTTAGAAAGAAAATATCAACTTTGATGTAGCTGGCAAGAACAATTTATTTTCTTCCTATAAGTCAGCACTTGCCATGTCAATGTCTTTCACAAAAATCGATATTGACCAATACATTATAATTTCCAATAGATGCCCCAAAGAACTTGTTGAAAAATAAACATGCAAGAATGGAATAACATTTCTCAATTTTTGATAATTCAAACCAATCAATCCACAGATATGAATTTGGAAACAAAACACCACAAGAAAATAAATACCCAAGTATGTATAATTTTGTATTAATGCTCATTGCATCACTGTCACAATTTCAAACGACTGCACAAGGAATGAATTGTCTTACTGATACACACTTTCATATAGGAAGTACAGTATTTTCCAGTCTAGGCCATTTCTGGGGGGTATTGCATAAAGAGTTGCGATTAATCACTATTTAGAAAATGTGCCTAAATGAGCAATTCTGATTGGCTCAAATGCACGCGTTTTCTGACTTGTGATCAATCGCAACTCTTTATGCAACACCCTCTTGGTCAATTAAACCATTCAGATTATTGGAACTAGATTTGGTCAGTAAGATCTAGCTTAACCTTCTTAATCAACATATGATTGTGATCATTTCATCATTCTAGACTTCTGGTATGATTATTCAATGTTGGTATAACAAACTCCATGGTATAACAACAGGCTTTCTGCATAGATCCAAGCCCAAGAATTTTCCGGTCCAGGCCTGAATGGGTTAAGACAGACATTCTAGTTGAAGGAGTAAAGACTTGGTCCCTATAGTCACACAATATCTTAGGATGTTTCAATTTGTTTGTGGAAATGTTGGAAAATATAGTTTGCTTGGAGTCACGATGGATGGCTCCATTTGCCATATGGTCAATTTACACAGATTGTATTTATAGACAGTTCATATTCTTTGAAAGATGTTATATTACAAACATTTTATGCTTCATGCCATTTGATTTGTAAAGTTATCGTGTGCATCATGCTATACTGTGATATGCCTTGCAATACTAAAATCAAATAGTAACTCTTAAGACTTAACGAAGCAGTCAAACAGATAAACAAGACAGTTACGATAAATAACCCCATTACTTTAGACTTTAGAGCACATTAACAGCTATTATTACTCGAGTGAATTTCAGTTTATACGTTCGAAACAGAATATATAAACCTTGACACTGCATGCATGCAAAAACAAAAGAACTTTGTAAAAAATCAACACAGCAATGCATACTTGCTTGAAAGAACTGTAATGCTGAAATTGGATTAAAAATACACTGACATTTCAGAGATCGTGTATAAGCAAAGAGCTATTTTTCCCCCTTTTTATACTATTTTATGGTGCTATCAATTTGCAGAACACTATGTGATGTGAGTTTTATACTTCATGTCAACATACTATAAGACAAATACCCGCTCACAAAATTAATCAAACATGTTGCTGAAATAATTTAAATAGAATGCAAAAAAATAAAAAGGAAAAACAATCCACAGGCCAATAAGAGTGGAAAATGACATTACTGTTTTGGATGAGAAATGAAATTTGATATTTCATTAATACTGATTGTGCATTAATAACATATAAAAGTAAGGAAGAGAGAGAGAGCATGCAATGGAGAAATGTGAATACACATCTTGCAGAGAGACACATATATATGCATTTCATTTAAATAAATAGAACACAATAACAATCCAAGGATGAACAAAACATTTCTGCTTGATCCTAAATTCAAGTGAATCGTGTCGTAATACATTATAAAATCAAATGTAACAAAACTAAACAATGAATTTTACTGCAACATCAAAGGATGTGACTTTGCATTAGACAAAATACATAGATATTAATAATGAATGATGTACGTCTGTAGTTTAGAGAAGTACTCATTTTCAGCCTATATGGTTCATTGTAAAAATTATTAAAAAAAGATTTTTGTTTAAATTTTTAATATTTGTATAATCAAAAGAAAGGGTATATGTTTGTTTAGAGGTCTAAGATTAAAGGGATCGTTGGGTTTTGGTATAGAGGGCGAGGTAATGAAAAACCGAGTGACAAATTTGAAAGAGCATATAATTTTAATGACAGAATAAACTTTATTTGATCAAAATCGGTTTTGAAACCGCTGAAATATCCATAAACGTAACCATTTGTAATAATTGTGGGGCCCCACAATAATTCGCTAATTTTGAACCAGCCGTTAATTATTTTTTTTAATGCTTCTTCTTTTCAAAAATTTACAAAAGAGGCTTTTAAATAGTTCTGATTATCTCTCTATATTATAATTATTTCAACAAAACATCACATGCACAATATTTTATTCAAAATGGTTGAAACCAATTAGTTTTTAGAGAGCGCCCTCTTGAGTTTTAACGGCTGCTTTTGAATGATAACAGGCTTTTTACTTAGTCATTTGTAATTTTTGTATTCCATTCGAGCATGGTGCAGTTATAACTAATAGTTTGTAATGTAATGGTGCAGGTTTTGGTTACTAAAATTCAGTTTGACTAAAACTGTACTCCCTTTTATACCAAAACTCAACTATCCCTTTTAACCATTATCAATATTTGAGATGTAATATATTCATACAGTCAAACCTGTGTATAGTGAACACCCTAAAGGGAAGCAAGAAAAGTGGCCACTCTAGACAGGTTCCATAACCCTAGGTTTCCTCTGCAGGGGATCACCTTCGGTGGTCACTATAAACAGGTCGGTTGCTATAGACAGGTTTGACTTTACACACAATACTACAGACCACTAAGGTTAGAATATTGAGACTTACAGATAAAAGTGATCGCTACAATTGCAACAAGACAATACGGATAGTTTACTTCAAATACACAAATTTTTTAATATTCTTACAAAAATAAAGAACTTGAATTCAAGTTAAGTTATGAAATATATCAAAGGGATATAACTTTTTCCTAATGTATATACATGGTTATGCCAGGCAAGAAAGCATTGGTGTGATTTATCAAATCTTGACATTTTTTTTTCAATCCCTTTTTTCCCCAACCAAACTGTTTGAAATGTACTGTTGCACAGGTATACTTCAATAAATATCCAATTCAATCAAATCAAATATCATTCAGATTGTCAAATACATGAATGTAATAATGCTTATTTTGAGGTAAGCCGTTTCATGCTTTTGCAGAAAACCTTACCTAACCATTTTTAATCAAGACGAAATGCATCAGTCTACTACTGAAAAAGTGGTTATTTTTTCAATTATCATTTTGTTCTTGGAGGTTTATTAACACAAGTGACAGGTTGTTAGATTCAGAAAAAATATTAAAGGTTTGGTATCAGACTAGCGAGAATATCTAATGATTAATAAGATATTAGGATATATATTTTCTCATTAGAAAAGTGCTTAAAAATGGAAGTTCCTATTTTGTCTGCTGGCTATTTCTTAATTTCTTTACCGTATATCACATAAATCACTTTGACTCAAGTTTTGCAATGAATCAATTTCCATCCCACAGGGCAATGTACTCCAATAGTAATTTACGTATTTGGAAACGCACTATAAACTGCAGTTAAAAATCCATTGAAATACATTACAAATTTTTACTAACCCAAAGCACAGAAAGCATATCAAGTGAAAGCAAACTTGGTATTAAAAGGGACATATTCTTGGCAGAATAAAGAGGCTGTGTCGTTGATTATAGAGGGCGCTTTCATCAGATTAATGGGACTGCGCCATGTTCTTTGTGACCATGCAATATCACGGCTAAGCATGAGACTCGTGCAACTCACTTGCATACATTTTTACAGTGATCCACTAACTTTGTCAAATTCAACCAAAATCATTTGGAGCTTTCAAAATTATCTTGTACCTTGGCTTATGGTAACGGAAGAATAATATGTGGTTTTGATTGTTTGGATGTCTCCCTAATTATCGAGATATTTATGATTGAATTAAAAAAACTTTCTGGTATGCTTTTCAATTGTAGTCAAAATCAACCACCTTTTTCACCAGAAAAAAAAAAACATTGTTTTTTTGTTTTGAAACTTGAATGGATCACTTTAAGCGAGAGCGTGTGGTACGTGTGTAGTCAAATGTTGCATCCATGTGGTCTCTTTAATCAGCACCCACTAATATGGCGATGCAATCACTTTATAGCGTATAATAAAAACATTGTAAGGTTGGTACTCTTGCGTTATTAACTACTTGTAATTAAGAATGACTTCATGCTTACAATCACTACCTATAGAAAGTAGTCAACAAGACTGCTACAAACATTAATTTCTAGAGCTACACACATGTATATCATGTTACATAATATACAATACTTACAATAACATTACCAAAATCTTTTATTTATATATATCTATATACATATATATCAAAATTTGATGAATTTCATTTACACCAGTGCCATAAAAATAACGGGATATAAAAAAGTAAACATTTATTAATACAACATACCTACATACATGTACATGCTCTAAAACAGCACATACAGACACATGAGGAACCGACAATATTCACTCAAAAATTTACATGCAGTTACGGGAAAAAGTGTACTCCACAGTGAGTTGTACAAAGCAATATATCCATGTTACGTTAAAAATATCTATACACATTCACATTTACTAGTGGTTGACATTATACATTTCATCTGTAATCAATAAATAACGAGTTTACCAATTACAAAAGACCATCCATAAATGTTGGCAATCCAATATATGTGCACAATACTTCTGTATAAAATTATATTCTTTGCCAGTATAAATAAAGTATATATGTGATTGTTGGTATATATATGTGATTGTGAATTTGAAATCAGTATGCAATGCGACGCGAGTAGAAGAATGTTTCTATACAAAACAATACATTTTACTCTTATCTATACTCATACTTACTGTTACTTAATCATACCTGGATTAAATAAGTGCATTAAAAAACATAGAAATATTTTGTTGCCACGTAAATTGGCTTTTCATTATAAATGACAAATATAAGACCGCTGGAAGAAGCATAATTCATTAGACATATTGATAATGATACTTTTATCAATGGATATGTGCAGCTTACTACAAATTTCCCAATTATAATCAATAGTAATAACTGGGTAGCTAGCATAACAAATTATGCTATAAAAAATAGCTCATGAATGTTCATTCCCTTGAATAATACTAAACACCTCAACTTAATCACAATTTATGGCTCATGAGTTATTATACATTTACTTTGCTAATTTAGTACCCAAGTGTTTACTCTATTTGGCTAGCATAGCAAAGAAATACTCATTTATGCGTGTTGGTAAAAAGCTAGAAAAAACATTCATTTATCAATTGATTCATTTTTCCATATTTTTAAAGAAGTGTAATTCACTGATGAAGAAGAAAGACAAGCCTGGATGTTCCAATGCATTACTGGTTTCTACATTACTGTTTTTTGTCAATAATGCTTATACATGTAGGATGCCCAAAATTGTCCAATATCCCAAAATGAGGTGCTAATTTTAAAATGTATTCTTTAAAAAAAAATGCACCAGAAGTACTCTTTACCTGACTGTCCAGTATAATACGTTTACTGTATCAATTTTGTTTATAACATCATGCCCGAAATGTTTCATATTTGTCCCATGTTCATAGAATTTTGTCACATAAAATTAATAACCATTATAAAAGATAGTTATGGATTGCCACCATAATTCAATAACATTTTGCAGCCCGAAAATCTGACATTTCCCTAGCCTCTAACCATCAGGGCAGTGCTAGTATCAAGCACTGGCTATTACAGAATACATATAGAAGGTTTCTATGGACATGTGAATAAGAGGGTTAAAGTCAGGAAGCTCATTTATCCACATTTGCTGCTCTCAACCCAGGTGTAGTAAATGGATACCTGGCAGGAATGTATTCCTTAAAAATTCTTACTGCACCTGCAAGGCAGCTCGGTTAATAATACAGCCAGGGTAATTATATACTGTACAGCATAATGTGCCTCGGAATTGAATTTATAGATTGATGGCGCAATATAAATTCTGGTCTATTATTATAATTATAATTTCGCTTGGGTTTGGTAAACAACATCCATTTGTCATTGAGACCCAACAGATGTCAGTTGGTAAACAAGGTTGGCATATTTGTCCCAGAGAAATGGAGAAGAAGCAGCTACAATTTTCATTATACCATTCCAGAATTATTATCCTTTTTTTTTCTTCATTTGGGAAGAGAAAAAAAAGAAAGAATTAAGCAGTTTAATAATCATGTCCCTTTTTTGTCAGGGATTCCTCTGGTTTGTGTCATAAATAACTTTTAAAGTATATCTTTTTAACTGACAGATTTGCAAAAAAAAACATTTAGTATCTGAATTAATTTACTGTTAACCCATTCAAAACTATTTGACTTCATTTGGAAACATGCATTCTCTATATTATCGGGAGAGGTCCTGAATTTGTTAATCACCTTACCCCTTGACTACGGGGAACCAGTGGCCTGTGTACAAAGTCTATGGGGATTTCAGAATCTTGTAGTGAACGGGTTAAGAACGGAAAGAAGCAATAAAAATGCAAACGCAGAACATCTGAAATCATCTCCCTAGTCCAAGGGCAAGAATGCGACCCTCTGACATGCATACATGTATGGAATGCCAGACTATTGGTCTATCGCCATGGAAACAACCTCCACATATTGGTATTAAATTTACAGCATCAGTTAAACTAGAAGTCATTGCCTCTACAGACGTTCAGGTACATTACATGGATCAGATTGCATCATTAAGACATTTTCAGGAGATTTACAATACATTTTAAGTTAACTTCAAGAGAATATATTTATACACCCCTAGATGCAGAAATGTGATGCATAGATAGGGTTACAGTGCAGTGTTTGTTTACGGTCCTACTCGCTCGGAGCTATTTTTAGAGATTGTCGCAAATGTGGAGTTGGAATAAAGAGACAACCGGATGGGAGATGAGATGCTATTTATCACTGACTGTAAGAGGCAACCTGAAAGAAACTAACCCCTCCCCTTTTAACCCCCCCCCCCCCTCTCTATACATTTAGTTATCCTGTCCTCTTCTTTTTCTCTCCCTTTCTCTTTTCTGCCTCTTGTCTTTCTTTCTCCGACTCTTTTTCTCCACCTATTTCTCTCTAATATATTCTTTGCGGCTTTGGTAGCTGAAAAGTGATTGTACTTAAATGATTAGATTGACAAAAGAGTTTGGCCTTTAATGGGAGAAATGATTGATTGCCCCATCATTATCTGCACTACAGATCCCCTCGTATAATATCAGTGAATGAAAGCCTCCACTTTTGAAACACAATGGGTAAAAGGAAAATGGTCTGCAAAATCCCATAAAAATCGACATTTCTTTGTATTTTGGCTAATAAATCGTCTACCAGGCTGTTTACCGAAGGAAGTTTTATGCAAGTTCATACAGGTATAAATATAACACAGTCTTTGTGTTTCTTTCCAACATGCTTCCATCTAAATAAAAAATCGTACTTCTTATTCAGACTTTCAGTTACTTTCCCAGCCGTGTACAATTTACTACATAGGCATAAATACAGTGTATTTCACATGTGTATATTACCAAGGAGCCACTAGGAACTCATAGAAATGACATAAAATGGCTTCTAAATTACATTTATCATGCATATTTTACGATCATGCGCATTTCACATACCAAAACGCATACAGTTCCTGTGGGAAGCATAATCCCACATATATATATATATGTATGGTATGTACAGGATGTTTGAAGAATAAATGCTTGCTCAGCATATATAATATTCACTTCCTGTTATTAAAATAAAGCTTGACTAATAGGGCAATATTTCCCCCTTGTTTACTGTTTATTATTGTAAATGGTGCCGTTTGTTTGTTGCTATTATTGTACTCCCTTTGTGCGTAAACTTTCCACCTACACAACCCCCTTCCACAAATAGCCAAGCTGGAAGCGGATGTCTATGCGTCCGACCACCTTCGCTTTATCCCACGTTGGATAACATCGCACACACACAGACATCCGAGCGTTCTTCCCTTTACTGCTTCCCCTGGAAACCAATGATTCATTACCCTCTTCCCATACTCACTTCCCGTGCACCGTACCTGCATCCGACTTACGTGAACTTAGGTAAACATTGCAAGGGTTCGGTTTTAGCAATTAAGTTTGTAGCTAAGACATCCTGAATATAAAATGTTTCTAGAAGAGATTTTACTTGCCCTACAGGGCCACCATGGGAAAAAAAGAAAATTTGTAGCCCGTGTATAGCGTGTTATTATTTACTTCTATCTGAAAATCATAATTAACGGGTTGGGAATAGGGGAAGGGAGGTAAGAGGGATGTAATAGCTGCAAATTCTCCTGAGCTACTCATCTCTTCGATGGGTAGCATCAAATGCTGCTTTTCTGCACTTGCTTAGGTCACTGAGTACCTGCTTTCTCCTAGACACAGCCATTTACATGGAACCAATACATACACCAGATTCCCACCAGAAATGGGTTTAATAAGCCTCTATATGTATTACAAGACACTGCTAACTACCGCGGGGTAGAATATGCAGAGTTGTAACGTTACTGCTGCGGTCCACTCGCAGTGAAGATCTCCAATAAACCTCTATAATTATGTATTACAAGACGCTGCTCACTACAGGTGGGGTCCAATATGCAGTCGCAGGGTTGTAACGTTACTGCTGCGGTCCGCTCGCAGTGAAGATCTCCACCTCCGTCTCGCTGTTTGACGATCGGATGCGTTGCCTGGCCGCCTGTTTCTTGGCCTCCATCAACCGCTTCCTCGCCTCCTCACGAGCGGCACGCATCTTGGCAGCTCTGTCATCATTCTTCTTCTTGTTCTTGTTGGCGTCGACCCCGCCCGCCGCTGCTTTCTTGTCTTTGTCTCGACTCATCTGGCGGCCGTACGCTCTCTTGCCCGGTGTCTTGTGTGGCGTCGGCTGTAAAAGCGAAGCAAAGAAAATACAGAACAAAATTAGCTTGATACAACAGTCTACAACAATATCTTTTTAATCATTTGACATAATTTTCATGCATGACTGTCTTGTCCTGTCACCATTCATGTTCAGATGGTAGCTGCCACATGCTCTGCTGCCCTGCGTTGCAGGGAGGGGCTGCAACAGTAAAGAAAGAACATAGACGCAAAGTTGCAAACAATTTTTCTGTAGATTCCATAAAATACTTTTTTTTTTGTTATCCATAATAGAAGTTACCATAAGCCTTAAAAAATAGCCCCAACACAAAATTTGTCAAGTGATGTTTGAGATATTCAATAAGCTTAAGTTCCTCACATCTGGATCTAATACAAAATTAAAAGGAAACCTGTTATTGATCAAACCGCCAAGGAAAATTTTCAATTTCTAGCATAAACCCTCTCTGCAAAAGGTCAAAGGTCACGCTGACTGTACCCACAATACAACAACTATACCCATGGCCAACATCAATGGTTCAACATCTAGTCATGTACATGTATGTAGGTAAAACTGGTAAAAGTCCCTGACTTGGGATTACACTTCATTATTACAATCATCTCCAATCACAGAGTGACTGAATGAACCAGACATTCCCTATTCTTTCAACCCCCCATTGCCATTTACATGTACTCTCACTATCCGTTTCACCCTGCCCCACTTTAGGCATCGGTAAATCCTGTTTATACAACTACATAATGCACGATCAAGCTAATTTAGCAGGAGGAACTGCATGGGATGGGATGACATATGGCATGAGGAAAATTAAGCATACGGGAGAAGAACAATCCTGTATCTCTCTTCCACTTTGCCTTTAACCAAGCCTCCACAATAACTCTTTTCTGTACTGGCCCATTCGGGCAAGTAAAATAATAAATTGTGACATTTTACTTGCCCAATATAACTTTTACTTGCCCAATATAACATTTACTTGCCCTCTTACTTCTAGATGAGATTTACATGTATGAAATCGCATTGTTCTCTCTTAGTTGAACAATTTTTTAGTTGCCCAATCGGGCAAGCAAACTAGACAATTCATCAAAATTTACTTGCCCGACTCCAATTTTTACTTGCCCCGGGCAAGTGCTAGTGTCGAGCCCAGCTTTAACACAGGGCTCCCCCAATGCATTCTGTTCTACTCTACAGACGTTCTCTTTGATGGAGCTAATTGTTGGGAAGAATGAAGATGGGGGGATGGAGAAGAAGGGAGGGAGACTGGTTTATAGTGGGAGCATGGACCATAGTGGGAGTGAGGGAGTGAAAGGCCAGTGCTGGGCAAAATGCTGCTGCACAATCTTACAAATCTCACACATTTACTTGAAGTTCAATGCATAATGAATTTAGAGGTTGTTGTTGTTGGGTTTTTTTAATATCTAGGTTAGCTTGAAAATTACCCCCACACTGAACATAATTTTTTTTTTCTCCTGGAAGGCAATAATTATTCAATTTGGATAAACACTAGTGCACTAATCTTAGCACACAAGTTGGTAAGCAAGAACAGAGCATTGTATATTAGTGTTGTCTTGATGTTGTACTGTCCCTCCAAGGAAATAATTAATTTTTAATTTTAGGGGGCTTCTTTTTTAATTTGATGGATATCCTAACATATTTCCCATAATACCCTTTGGTAATTTTAGGTGCTACCTACTCATTTCAGGGGGCTATTTTGAAAATTGGGGGGCAGTCGCCCTCAGCCCCGTGTATTTCCTACCCTGCGTCACTCCCACCCACCTCTCTGCTTGTCTCAAAGCCAAGTATGAATGCCAAGGACTCCCTAGGAAGTGCACAATAACTTGATTCATGGGGTGGGCAGGGAGATAATGGACCCATTCACTCATACTCATTCATCACCAACTCAGGAGAGGTTCACCAAACGTTCAGCCAAGAAAGTAACACCAATGCCAATGGCCTATATAGTGTATTCTATCCATTCATAGATAACAGCATTGTGTATAATGGTTGAACTTGAAAAATATGGGAACTTGAAATATATGGTTGAAATATTTTGTGCATTACAAATATACACACAGGTACATGTATGCCCATGTACATGTCATGTGACTTGAGTGTACAGAAATAAACAACACATACACATGCACTCTCACAAACCACACAAACACACATACACACCCACACACACACACACACACATACACTCTGACAAATCACGCAAATACACACATGTACACACACACACAAAAAGATGCACACAAAATTAAACAGATAAATCTTTCCCAACGAGGCCCCCGATGAAAGGCTATTAGGGCCTACAAAAATTAATTTCTTTCAATTACGGCAAATGCAGGATTACTCTCAATGATGCGCCCATCCCAAAAAGGATTTATATTATCTCCTCCCTTCTGTTCTATTCTCCCAGTCATGATAATATTCACACCAAAGTGAGTGCATATGTCTACCCCGCCTTCCTTCTGTTACCATCTATGACGTCCAGCCTCAATCTGTTTGAATATCATGTATTTTATTAAAGGGGCACTCATTTCTCTTTCTTGGCAAAATAATTGCATTATTCTACTGTATGGATGTTCCATGACCAATATATGTTTATCAGCTATAATTATTAATATAATACATTTTCTTTCAAAATAGTTCAAATGTGCTTGATTAAATATGTTCCTAACATAATTAAATAAGAAATCATAACTCTTTTCTTTTTCTTTTTTTTTTTCTGGTCAGGCCTGTATATTGCCTCCTATGTGTGTGTGTGTGTGTGTGTTTTTAAATTTATTAAATCAGTAGAATACACATTCACGAAAATAAATAATATGCATGTAGTATATAACTCCCAATACACGAATGACAATGTTCCCCCACCCCCCCCCCCCCCCAAAAAAAAAATCATTTTAATACCCTTTTCATCTATGTCTCCAAAATAACAGAAGTATGATTATACACTGAAACCTTGACTATGTGTATAGGGGCTTTTTTCAAGGGCATTTGGGTGGGCTTAATCAGCCAGAGCCATTCTTTCCTTGTGACTGCAATGTCCATGTACATTAGACAAAAAATATAACAAAACCATATCTGATATATACATGTAGATATATTACACACACACATACACACACAAACACGCACTCAATCACCCAATACCAATGAAAACATACATCTATAATCTAGATGATACATCAAATTCATTGTCTATTCAAGACCGGAATAGTACATTAACCTTTAGCAACCACCTCCACCTCATCATGTGCATATAATTGTTCAACAGGATTATTGACAAGTCATTGCCAATGTACACGCGTAGGCCATGATTAATTAATTTATGCATGCACCAGCCACCATAGCACACACTACACATGACAATGTGTACACAGACAATCAAACAGGCCTATTGGTAGATTATGACATATATATACGTGTACAGTGATATTAAAATAAACTATCGTGCACGCAAATATTTTACAATCTTCCTTCCCATCGGAGTCCCACATATTTGTGGGTTGGTAGTCCTACACTTCAGCA
Source organism: Echinarachnius parma (assembly GCA_037951105.1). Lineage (NCBI taxonomy): Eukaryota > Metazoa > Echinodermata > Echinoidea > Clypeasteroida > Echinarachniidae > Echinarachnius > Echinarachnius parma. Next base: position 61,562 of record JBAMJV010001512.1, on the reverse strand, counting down.
AGAAGATAAAAAGTTATATAATGTATACAAGGAGAAAGAGCATACATTTCTCTATTTTTAGAGCCCGATTTTGTTTCTCTACCTGCTTGAGTTATTTTTTAATGATTTTATATTATTGCACAGATCGCTATAATTTAGAAAAATCCTTAAATTGGCAACACATTGTGATATTTCTAAAACAGATTTGGGCGTTCAAATTGGCAACTTTGCGGCAAAGTCACATCATATTTGTCTTAAATTGTAATTACTAAATATTTTCCACCAATTTTTAAAAGGTCAAACAAAATTAGGAGTTGCCAATTTGTAGAGGAAAACAATGATCAATTTTGCCTTAAAATAGCTCTCGTCCTTGATGGGTTAAAGCTACATGTATAATTGTTTTACTATAAAGCAATTAAACAACACTTGCTGCTCTAATGTGAAGGCTATTCCTGTCAGCTGACCACAAGTTCCAATCTAGATATTTTTCCATTTTGAAAATACATATTTATTACTCAAAGGCATTGAATATCCAACCCAAAACATGACACAAAGAAATTCATTGAAAAATATTTCCACTAATTCAAGTTTGATACTAGAAGGGTCAATCAAATAGGGTCAACTGCAATGGAAGGCATAAATTAACCCATGCAGAACTGATTTATTTTGCTATAACATGTATGCTCAACAGACCCCTGCCCGAGTATTGTGGGTTAAAAGGCCCTTCTCTCCATCCAATATGCTAGGTCACAGAGTGCACATCTAGCTTATATTTGCCCAATATTTCTCTGCCTTAGACTGATCCAGTAGTCATTATAATATGAACTGAATTATCCAATGACAAGTTTGATACAATAAGGGTCAATCAAGTAAGGTTAACTGCAAATGCAATGGAAGACATAAATTAACCCTTTCAGGACTGATTGATTTAGCTTATAACATGTTTTCTCCATAGACCCTGGCTCGAGTACTTTCAATTCAATATGCTAGGTCACAGTGTGCACATCTAGCTAATATTTGCCCACTATACCCCACCATTGACTGAATTAGTAGTGATTGTAATTTGTAATATGATGACATAAACGGTACCCCGGGGTACCAGACGAAAATCCGCCATTTTGTTTAATTATTTATTTAATTTTTAGGGCTGTACTGTGGGTATAGCGTGCATACAATCGCGTGCTGCACTGCATGCACAACGCAATAGCTGCGGTACAGTTGGACGCAAGATGGCACTACACAACGCGGTACCCCGGGGTACCGCGTGTGTCATCATATACAAGTTGAACCACTGACATGCTTGATACCATAATAAGGGTTAATCAAAAGAGGACAACTTTATGGAAGTCACAAAAGGGCTCTTCTTTTGCATCCAATATGTTGGGTCAAACCATGCACATCTAGCTAATATTTACCCACTATTTTCCTGTCTTTGACTGAACACTCGTTCAGTAATTATAATATGAACTAGATTAAACACCGTCATTTCTGCCCTGACAAAGATCCTGCTAGGATTGAAAGCTAGGCTCCTAACGACTCTCATGTTTGATATTATAACGGTTAATCAACAGGGGTCAACTGCAATGGAAGGCAATAATTAAAAGCCCTTCCCTCCCATCCAATATGGTGGGTCACGCTGTGCACATTTTGCTAATATATGCCCACTTCTCTGTCTTTGGCTGAATCAATTATCAAAATAAACCACTGAAATATTAGACCCTGTGTGAACTGCATGGGACGCAGCTCTGACGAATGAACCTCCTTATAAAAACCAATTCTCCAATCCAATATAGTATGGTATCAATCACACTGCGTATTAAAAGTCCAGCTAATATTTGATTTCCCTTTTCCGTTGCTCGTCGGCTGAATCAACCACCGACATATTTGATACTGAGATTGAGAAGGTTAATTGTGTGGAGTCAATTTCGATGGAAAGCGCAGGATGTATTCATGAATGAACCTTCTACAAGTTGATAGAGAATCCCACCCTACCACTAATCCAATGTGCTGGCTCACATTGTACATGTCTAGCTAATATTTGCTTGCCCACTATTGCTCGGCTCACTCTGTCTTCGGCTGAATAAACCATGAGTTGACATATTTGATACTGAGAAGGTTAATAGTGTGGAGTCAGTAACGATGGAAAGCACAGGATGTATGAATGAACCTTCTACAGTAGTAATCAAATGAATGAACTTTCTAGTGGATAGTCCAGCCCACTCTGCCATCCAATATGCTGGCTCACAGTGTCCACGTCTAGCTAATATTTGCCCACCATTGCTCCATCTTTGGCTGAATTAACCACTCACATATTTGCACTAGATTGGCCATTGCCTACAGGATCCTTAGAATCCTGAGCCATGTATTAAGTCTATGGGTATTGCAACACCTGGCAGGCAATGGGTTAAGACCTAAACCAACTGGCTACATGGCGTCACCAAGAGAAACACAATTTGAAAGACACAGTTTTTTACCTCGCTCCCAGATTCAAAATTTGTTTTGAGTGAGCACTGTTTTTCTTGTACAATACAGACAATTTGTTAGTTTGCATACCAAACAGGGAACCTGCATTATGCAGTACAGTATATAGTATACATATCCCAGTCTCCCAATGTTTGTTTACAAGTGTTTTACATCCCATTTTAGTCATTTTTAGTAAACTAAACTGCAATTTCAAAACGGCCAATATTATGTAAACTGTCTCCTATTACAAATTTAGAAAAGGAAAATATTTAAAAGCTCAGTCTTTATTTTACTTTAATTCTCAAGGTGACTAGTTTAAATTTCACATGTTTCATAAATGCGGAAAGCAAATGGCACAATTTGGAAACAGTCAATTTACACAGCTTCATAGAGAAATATGGACAGGGGAAGCAACATTAATGACCCCATCTTTAATTTGCCTGATGACTAGTGACTGATGAATTTGAGATGTAAATGTAAATGCATGTGGAGGCCAAACAAGGGGGCTACCATCTGAACTGATAGTCTGTCCCTATGAATCACATGATTAGGTAATGGGCTATTGGGCATGGTCGCCAATTTGCAAACTCTAATTTGCTTGACAGAGAGCCTTAGGAATTCTGTCTTCTTATTCTTCCAACAGGATTTTGTTCTACTACTGTAGTCTCCGTTTAATGGGGTAATGTTTAAAGGGGTTCACATGTTAAAGAGGTAAAACATACCTTGCAAAAGCCAGTCGAGACTAAAGTATGTATGAATATAAAGAATGAAGTATCCATATAAAATGTATTTATTCAGTTTGCTATATATGCACAACAAGTTTGCTACCAATATGCATTATGCATTAAATTAAATGGTCATAGAACGTGTGTATTACAGATCCATATTAGACGAGCAATAATTGCTTGATATGTATTGATCAATTGGCCCCATTACTGCTATTTAGCACAGCATAGTGTTTGTTAGTACTGTAACGACATCCCAGTCGCCTCTTAACCCATTCAGGACTGGTCCCGATAATACTCGGGCCGGAGTGTATGGAGAATGCATGGCATATAAAACTAGATGGATCTTCGACTGCGCGCAGTCGAAAATTATGCCTCCGCTAGGACGCGATTTTTAATATCAAGCCAAAAATAACGTGCACTGAAATTATTTTTTTTCATATATATTTTTAGTTCTGTGACCTTGACCATAGACCCCAAACTTTGATGGCTACATTGGCTCCCAAGAAAAATTCAGGTACCAAGTTAGATTGAAATCTGACATTCAGTTCTTGAGATTGTGCCATTACAAGCCATTTTTGAATATATCGAGTCATGTGACCTTGACATTTGACCTCATGACCCCCCAAATCTAATCCAATCATTGCCACCCCGATGTGTATGTAACTTTAATATTCCAAGTTTGAAATTGATCCGTCAAACGGTTCTTGAGATATCGCGAGGATGCTTTTTTGCACATATATTGAGTCCTGCGACCTTGACCTTTCACCTCATGAACCCCAAAATCTAATCAGATCATTGTCACCCCAATATGTACACTCATACCAAGTTTGAATTTGATCTGTCAACCGGTTCTAGATATATCGCGAGAACAAGGCATTTTTGCACATATATTGAGTCCTGTGACCTTGACCTTTGACCTCATGAATCCCAAAATCTAATCAGATCATTGTCTCCCCAATATATACACTCATACCAAGTTTGAATTTGATCTGTCAACCGGTTCTAGAGATATCGCGAGAACGAGGCATTTTTGAACATATATTGATTCCTGTGACCTTGACCTTTGACCTCATGAACCCCAAAATCTAATCAGATCATTGTCACCCCAATATGTACACTCATACTAAGTTTGAAATTGATCCATCAACCGGTTCTTGAGATATCGCGAGAACGAAAACGGGACGTACGTACGGACGGATGGACGGACGGACGTACGTACGGACGTACGTACGGACGGACGGACGGACGGACAACCCGAAAACATAATGCCTCCGGCCACTTCGTTGGCGGAGGCATAAAAATGGATAGTCTTGAATTGGTAAATTAGCAAGAAGTACAAGAAGAATTTGTGCACCTGACTTTTATAGACTTTTAGAGTACAGTGTATATAAAATTACCTAGTTTTCATGGTTTTGTCAAACTGAATGCATTTTGATAATGTGTGCTAAAGTTGGACTGTAATAGATTGATCCTGGCATATTCACAAGTGTGATTAAACGCTCTATATCCGTAGCTTATCCACACTTATCCTGAGCATCAGAATTCTGGAGCATAGAAAATCCAGAGAACGTGGCGAAATTGTAGTTTCCTGTCTGGATGGTTTTAATAAGGATCATCTCATAACTTCCAGGCTTCATATTCTATTTATGGAACGGAGCAGAGTACAAACCTGTGGCTTTACTTAGTACATTATGGAAGGTAACTAGCCGGTAACAACTTATCACTCATGTTAATTCCCTCTTGATAATGATAGGCTCTGTATCTTGACCATTTCGATATTCCTTTCTACACAACCAATACAAGATGCTAAAGACTTCTGAGTACATGACCCTTGCAAGACTATAAATAAATAAGGGTTGAAATAAGGCTAAGAAAGAGATTTCAAGCACATGACGAATATACTCAGTAGGACCAGGAGCTATGCAGTATACTGAGGCCTGCTTTCCATCCATCAGAGCAGAGACCTTGTCATTGCACTGATCGAGACACGACAGCTTCCATGCTGTGGCTACAACACATGACCACCACTACAACACCAATAAGGCTGGAAATAAGGCTAGGCTAGGGGAGATTTCAAGCACATGACGAATAGACTCAGTAGGACCAGGAGCTAAACAGTGTGTTTTCTATCCATCAGACCTGAGACGTTGTCATTGCAATGTGACATGACAGCTTCCATGCTGTGGCTAGAGCACATGACCACTGCACCACCACAGCAGGGGGGGTAAACCCACACGACCACAGACATGCACAAATAGGCCATGAACTAAATGGACAAGTATATTCATGTACAATGTATGAGCTACCATTAACAAACTTACACGAGGAATGACTAAAATGACCGAAGGCCTGCATAAAATAAAAATGCCATGAACTTCCATATTGTACAATGTATTTTAAGAGCTACAGTTAACAAACTTACAAAATGAGTTACTAAAGTGTATGAGAGATGTCTACTAAAGACTTCCATGTTGCGGAAGTGCCTCTGAAAGTGAGAAGTGGCTCTGAAAACTCTTACAATTTGTTTTAATTACCAAACTTTGAACGAATCAATCATTTACATGTAGGTAAGACAGTGAAGCACTTCACACTGAAGTATAAGAATAATGGGACAACCTATATTTTAGAAAATCTAGCAGGAAATGCAACTATTCCTTTAATCTGCTTGCTTATTCATGCGCTAGAAACATGTGGGATGCATATGATACTAGGCAACTCGGTGCACTGGCCTGCATTCACACATGTACAGAGTCAAACTGTGATTCTGACCTTGAGTATACTGAAGATATACATGTAAGCCACAACAATTTAAGTTGAGCAAAAGTTCAAAAGCAATTGATAACTAAGTTTTAATCATTTCACATTTTTTTTTTTAATTGACATTTTAATAACTTGCACTGACCCTGTCAAGCTAAAGTAAACTTCATGAAGTGTAAATAGTTTACAAAAGGGGAAGTTCAGTCATTCAAGAACCAATAACATAAAGAAAATATCAAAATATGCAGGTTTTCACTTCCATAATAATGTTCTCATTTTGACTCATATAATGCATCAATCTGTGACAAAGCATAGTATCAGGAGAGAAAAGAATTACTAAAATCTGGAAAAGCTTTTAAAAAGCTATGAAAGGTTGCAGTAATTTGTTGGGGGGTAACAGAAATCTAAAAGTGTAGTTAATATTCCTTTAATTTGTCATAATCGCAATCACAATCACTCTAATTACTGAATTAAGCTCTGATATCTCTCTCTCTACATAACAAAATTCAACAAAATAAAAAGAGATGTTTTTTGTAAAGTTTACAAATAGACAGAAATAGGTAATACCTCTGAATGGATTCATAAACAAGCTGTAAAATTAACAGATATAAGGTAACTAAAATCTAAAAATAATTACTACTATTGTCCTCCTAACGACAACACCTTTTAGCAATTCAAATAACATTGCTTTTATAACAATGAGTTTGCAAATGGGAAATTCCTTTAAATTATCCAATCAAAAAGCATTTTTCAATACATTTAAATGCATGTCAACAAGTGAGGAAAATCCTTCAAGAGAATTAATCAACAGGCCTTATTATAATCCCATAAAACTGGAGCACATTCCCCTCAGAGTGATGACTCTCAATTTATTACTGTCATAAATAGGTCCACCTTGCAGCGGGCCCCTCAGGTATGCAGACTATTGAATCACCTAGCCCAAATTCCACAAAGTGACCGAATTTGCTTCTTTTAATGTGGGATAATGCCGCGTGATTCCTATTGATGGTAAGCCATGCGGAGAAGGTTCCTGTCAGCATCCTGACACACGAATACAAACAAGAAATGCAAGGAAAAAGTCTGGGTTCCACGTCATGCGTTCTGACGCAACACTTGGGATTCTCCATACCATGAAACCATAACAAATGAAATGTCACTACAGTACAATGCAGCGGCATGGTTTTATCCTAAAGACAAGGACATTTTTGGCACACAATTATTCTTTTAGTTCCAGTTTGTTGCTTCTATACTCTGTATACTCTAATCTTCTTTTCTAAAGCGCTTAGAGGCTTGTTTGCATAATAAGCGCTATATAAATTTGTATTATTATTATTATTACTATTATTTGTTATGAAATGTTTGCCTATTGCTCACCATTACTTTGAAAGAAATTACTAGATATTTGTAATTTAGTAACTGGTTATAGTATTTCAGTTTGCTTGTGGTTGATACTACCGCAGGAAGTAAAAAAATACAAAGTTAACAATTAAAAAGTGCTTTTTTCAAATCATTCTCAAACCAGAACGTCAATGACGTAGCGCTCATCCGCCATCTCGCAACATCAAATATCGCAAATTTCATGTGGTACACTTTTCAACTGGTCAAAAAATAAAAATTTGATGCCCTGGAAGGGACATGGGAAAAAATAAAAAAATAAAAAAATAAATTTAAAAAATCAAAATAAAAATAAAAATAAATAAAATAAAAAACAAAAACAAACAAAACAAACAAACAAACAAACAAAAAATAAAATAAAATAAAAAAAAATAAAAATAAAAATAGAAAAATAAATAAAAATTAAATTTAAAAAAATTAAAAAAATAAAAAAATAAAAAATTTACCATAATTAATGAATGGAGAAAAATTTCAAAATTCTGTGTAGCAGTTTAGTGTACCAAAGTTAGCTCTACCAGAAAAAGCAAACCAAATCAAAATCGGTCGAGAAATGAAGGAGAAGCATTTTTTGTGATTTCGAATAATTTGCATAAATTACCATAGATAATGAATTTCATGAATCTGTATAGAAGTTTGAAGTCCCCCTCTTAGCCCTATCTTATGAAACCTAGCCCTATTAGATAAACCAAACAGAATGAAAATCGGTCGAGAAATGAAGGAGAAGAAGCATTTTTTGTGATTTCTGGAATAAATTTGCATAAATTACCATAATTAATTAATGGAGAAAAATTTCAAAATTCTGTGTAGAAGTTTAGTGTACCAAAGTTAGCTCTACCAGATAAAGCAAACCAAATCAAAATCGGTCGAGAAATGAAGGAGAAGAAGCATTTTTTGTGATTTTTGGAATAAATTTGCATAAATTACCATAATTAATTAATGGAGAAAAATTTCAAAATTCTGTGTAGAAGTTTAGTGTACCAAAGTTAGCTCTACCAGATAAAGCAAACCAAATCAAAATCGGTGGAGAAATGAAGGAGAAGAAGCATTTTTTGTGATTTTTGGAATAAATTTGCATAAATTACCATAATTAATTAATGGAGAAAAATTTCAAAATTCTGTGTAGAAGTTTAGTGTACCAAAGTTAGCTCTACCAGATAAAGCAAACCAAATCAAAATCGGTCGAGAAATGAAGGAGAAGAAGCATTTTTTGTGATTTTTGGAATAAATTTGCATAAATTACCATAATTAATTAATGGAGAAAAATTTCTAAATTCTGTGTAGAAGTTTAGTGTACCAAAGTTAGCTCTACCAGATAAAGCAAACCAAATCAAAATCGGTCAAGAAATGAAGGAGAAGAAGCATTTTTTGTGATTTCGAATAAATTTGCATAAATTAGCATATATAATGAATTTCACGATTCTGTGTAGAAGTTTTAAATCCCCCTCCTAGCCCTATCTTATGAAACAATCAGAATCAAAATCGGTTGAAAAATAACGAAGAAGAAGCATTTTGAAAATTGTGGACGGACGGACGGACGGACGGACGGACGGAAGGACGGACGGACGGAAGGACGGACGGAAGGACGGACGGAAGGACGGACGGACGGACGGACGGACGCCGGACGCAACGCCATGGCATAAGCTCATCGGGCCCTTCGGGCCGGATGAGCTAAAAATGGGCAACAGGAAAATGTTCAAGGAAAAAGCTACCTTAATCATACATATTCATCATCAGTAGAAGGGTCTAAACCTACAAGATAACATAATGTAATTTCTGGAAATTTTGTTAAACGAAAGTTCTAGTCTATCATCTATTGTTGCCAGAACTTGACAACTCCTGTTGCAACATGACTTGATCATTGCAAGAAAGACTCACGTTCTCAGGTAATTTCACAGGTAAATGGTTGTATTGTAATCAAAAGTTTAAAATGTCCCTTCTTATGAAATACCAACACAGATGAACGTTCACCCTCAGGACTCACCTTGTTGACCTTGGGAGGAGTGACCACCTTCCAGTTGTTCTCCCTCATCGCCTCGACGTCGATGAACTTGGAGTGGATCTCATCCACCTGGATGAGGACCATGTCCCAGAAGCCAGCCAGGTCCGAGTTCAGCGTGATCCTACCCGTCTCGGGGGACGAAGTTTTGGTCTGGCAAAAGACAAAGATTTAAAGGGACTTAGTAACATTGTCCAAATCCTCAAAATAAAATTTTAATTCTAGCGGTTCCCTTATACCTTGTTGTATTCGTATTAACAATAAAATCATGGGACAGGTTTCGGTTTTTCAAATTTCCCTTTCGTTACAAAGATATGTATGATTGAAGTATTCAGATAAGAAAAACTCCGGGCGAGTTTTTCATCCGTGTACAGAGTGAGTGCAGTGAGTTACTGAATATCACTTTGCATTTTCGCTCATTACTTGGCCATACAATGTCCATTTGACTTGAAATTTTCACACAATACCCTGTGGACATATGAGATAACAACAATATACATTGCATCAACCATTCATCACTTTTTGCACATGTCAACAAAGTTACTAGATCCCTTTAAACATATCATTTATTTTGAGAGTCAGTAAAGAGCCTGGCTTTCGATCCTAGCAGAATATTTGTCAGGGCAAAAATGATAATAAGGACATGTCCCAGAAGCCAGTGAGGTCTTAGAACCTGTATACAGTGGCGGGCCCGAGGCCGGCCTACATTGCGGTACTCGGACCCGCATTTTTGTGGTTTACACTGCCTTGTCGAGCCGGCCCGGGAGTGAGGCTTCCTTTCGCATGTTCCTTTTTTGTCGTAGTTGAGCTCTACTTGTAAACAAAAACAATTTTACGAGCGGGCGCTATAAATAGCGATCGCTACAGCTGAGTGGGTTTAGCCGCGTATTTGGGTTCACTTGTGTTTATATCAACAAAAGTCCGGCCTCGGACCTCCTGAGCTGGTCCGAAGTCGGACCTGCTTTTGGTTCTGCATTTCGATTTTCGTGCATTTACATCAAAATTTAGGCCGGCCTTTCGGTTGGTGTAACAGGGTTCTTAGTCCAGCAGGGTACAAATATACATATGATATATATGGGACTATTTGCAGGAAAATGCATAGAAATTTTAACCAGATGTCTTTATTGATTCCTACTGGTATTATATTTTATTGATCTTTTATATTATCAGTGGTGCAGTGGCATAATATCTTCATTAGGGGCAAAATGTATTCAGCATGATCAAAATTAACACAATGTATAATTTTAAAAATACTATTATTAATTGATAAATATCTTACAATGTTTTCCTCGCACAGTCCTCTGAACTGCTTGAACTTCTTGCTGGTGAGTAGGTTGGCCTTCCCCAGGAATGCTCTGCAGATACCACTTGCTGCAAAATTAAACAATCAGAAAACAAATTTGAAGAAATGGAAAAGGAAACACGGCACCTAACTTGTCATTTTTGTTTAATACAAGCTTCGTGTCTGAGACGAGGATGTAATGTATTAAAAGAGTAATGTTATTTCGAACATAGATACCACTTGCAGCAAAATAGAACAATGAGAAAACAAAGTTGAAGAAATGGACAAAGAAAACTCTAACTTGTCATGTAATTTTTTAAAGACAATCTTCGTTCCTGAGCAGAGGATGTAATGTATTAAAAGAGGAATATTATTTCAAACATAGGGGAACTTACCAGAAATATATGATATAAATTAAATGAACAAAGAAAATAGGGCTTCCTTGGGATTCTAATTCTAACCCATGATTTCCAGAAAATGAATGAAAATGTGAACTTTTGATCATAAATTTGGGAAATTTTTTCCGATCACAAAAATGTTAAGCAGAATCTTAGGCTGGAATTCTCATGGAGACCTTTTTTTAGCACAGTGCTAAATCGCGTCGTTTCGCGTCGTTTTACGTCAGAAGTAGGTCAAATTTAACCCACTGTTTTATGGAAAGCCGGGTAGTTACTTCTTTGCCACCATAGTCTCCATTGGCGCTTATCCTATTTTTTTTCTCATTCAATTAGCGCTTTCTACACTCGATTTTGACAGCGGAAGTTTGGAGGTTTCCACGCAAGATGAGTCCATGTTATTGATATGAAAAGTCAAATAAATCTGGCAAAATCAACGATTATTGTCAAGTTTCTACACACTTTTTTCATACTTTCTTCCAGCCAGTTATGCGTAAAAATACGCGTCAGGCGCAATGGTCTATTCATAGGTTTTGTGTTGCATTTATGAAGGATGAGAGCGCATATCTAGTACAAGCGCGCATTTATAAATAAGTGCGCATTGTTTGCAGTGTGGCGCTCCATAAAAATTTAACCCGGGCTAAATTTAACCTTTTGATGAGAATTCCACCCTAAATCACACAAGTATGTTCATGCAAACTTATAATATACTTTTTTTTAAAATTATCATAACATACTTTTTATAATATTATAATATAACTTTTTATAAACATATCTTCACACTGTATATTTAAATGCAGGTTAGTGAAGGACTGTACATGTAGCTCTGTATTTAAATATATTCATCAAACCTGCCTTATCACAAAATGCTATCCCACAGTCCGATATCCTGAAACTGAAACTCCTTTGGACATGGAGTGTCTGGGACTAGTACTTGAGAACCATGCTATTAATAAACTAGATCTAACTCTCCAAAGTCGAAACCCAAAACAGATTTTAATTCTAGACTCGTGTGGTTATTGAATATGTGCTGCGTTCGGCTAATTACAACTTTCCAATCCACTGCACACTTAATGGAAAACTCTAGTTCATCTACAATCTACATGTACGTACTTGCCTGGATGTGTAATATGGCCACAGTTCATTAAGAACTTTTGATACTTATTATCTCTCGTTACTCATTAACGCTAATTTTATAATTGAGGCAAACTAATTTTTCTATGAGTACATAAGTGATATAGTGAAGCCTACATGTATAACAATACATCTGATAAATAAATTTATGGATGGTAGAGCACTTTTACAGAACTTGTAATGTTTTACAGCATACAATTTAACATAACTGAGCCATTCCAGCAATGGTGTCCAAAATGTGTGTAATATGCGCAATTCTATTGTACAACTTTCCAAGAACTAATTGTAATTTATGTACATTCAATGATAATTGAACCATGTAATTTTGTCTTCGCTCCATTTGGCATAATATTACCAATCTTTCTGCAGCTGTGCCAGCTAATATCAACATTATATGGGGCCTGGGGCTATGCTTAAGGTCAGACAATATGTTAAATCAAGGAGGTTTAATTAAACCTCCTTGGTTAAACGATATTAAACAAATGCAGACAATAATAATAACATGGATGGGGCTCCCTAATACAATGCTGTGTGCATGTGCAAGTTTGGAGTTATAAGTATGTTGTATTCTATTGTAATTAAGGGATGTATCCAGCTGGATGTATCACTACCATGTGACTAGATACATGCATGGTTCTACATTGTATTAACCTTTAATGTTCTTATGAAGAGATTTCTAAATTTTTAATATAGAAATGTTTATTTCACCTGATACAGTGTACACTAAATATTGCACAAATGCCCCTATAGTTTGTGTTTATACATGATGAATTATCATACTGATATTGTTCCTTGATTTCAATTCATAGAGCTACAATAACAGTTACCATTAGTTTAGGTTGCATACATGTATTATGTTTACACATAAAATACAAGGGGTCAATAAGCTAACTGTTCCAAGTTCTTATCATTCCGAGCATTGCAACATGTATCATACAATGCAAGACATGTCTCATGTAGACAGACAGTCAAGAATGCATTGTACACCGTGGCACGTAACGTAACCATCAAAGCGGTGGCACCTTAAGTTATGGGTGAGAATACTTAATGGCAGTGAAGAGAGAGAGATGAGCGAGTGTTCTAATTTAATTTACATATGCCACAAGTCAAAGTGCGGTGTGACTCAGAGACAGACTGCCTGTACCACGTGGCAACTATTCGCAAGGTTTGCCCATGTCTATAACAGCCTGTAGCAGGAAGGGATGCATTTATGGATGGTAGGGCTAAGCTAAAGAGTACTTGTTTTTTCATAGTTTCAAAAAGTAGTTATGTTGTGTGAGCAACAAGTAACGAAATGTGAACTTGCATAGTTTCAAGGAGATGTTGGTTTGATCAGTTGAGTACTTAATATGAATGATATTCTTTAATGGTAACTAAGAACATATAGTTAGAACATTTTAATTCATTATACTACACAACTATAATTGCATTCAAATTTCATAAATTGTAGATAAAATAAAGTGGGGCATACCTTCATCTGGCATGTCGCCGTCCAGATCTCCCTCCACTTTCCGACAGAGCGCCTCTATCCTGGACTGCTCCTCATTGACGAATTTCAAGAAGTAATGTCCATCCTTCTCTCCGAAATCCTCCCCATTGGAAACGCCCGCTTTCTCCTGTTCCTTCACCTTGTCCTTCTTGGCGTCCACCTTTTCCTTCTTGGCGTCCACCTTTTCAACAGACACAAACGTGTTGTCCACTTTCTTCACACCCTGATGTGTCTCGCTGTTGAGCTTGTTTATTTCCTTGGGGTTCGTAAGTCCCAGGAGTTCGCTGAAGCCCTCTTGGCGCTCCAGGTCACTTGACTGCTGCTTACAAACAATGCTTTCAGGTTTGCCAATCAAGGGATCCTCGCTAATAAATAAATGGTGCTTGCCATTGTCAATTTCATCCGTACCATTCACCGCGCTAGGACCCATGTCCATTACCAAAGTGCCAATGTTGTTCTCTTTGGATGGTGATACCCTGTGGTTGGAATCCGAGTGGTGGTTGTGAACTGGTTTGATGGGTAGACTGGAAGGAGCATTTGGTTTGCTACTTTGTGAAGGAGCGATCTCCTGCAAGACGGAAGGCTTCTCATGAGGGCTTTCCACATTGTTAGTTCTACTGTGCTCAGAGTTTAAAACACTATCACCCTGAGCAGTTCCCTTGCTTGGGGAATGTCCATGTGCCTCAGTCTGGGCCGAGGTACGCACTTCAGCGTCGCTATGAGAAGACTTTGTTTTAGGCACTTGTGGGCTGACATCTGATTTGTTCTGCCGAAATGTTGGCGATGTTGGCTTGTTCACCTGATTTTCATCAATCGTGTTCTTTACTTTCTGCTTTGTTCCTTTACCAAACAACATGTGCTTACGCTCTGTCACAGTCACTTTCTGCATGATCTTGGGGGCATGGTTCGGATCCATGCTCTGATGTTGTCCATTCTTCTCAGGAACATTTCTTAACGAGTGACGCTTGGTCACGGTTGTCACACGCTCTTCCCATGCTTTTCTCTGGCGCTGCACGAAGCCACCAAAGCTCTGCCGATTCTTGGTGCGCTCAACGCTCTTGCTGCGCACCTGAGACGAAGACTTTGTTCCGGACTTTGAAGGTGGACTTAGGTCCTTCCTAATTGGCATCATTTCATTGGATCTCACCCTACGTATCGGTCCCACACTCCTTGCTCTGCCTCTATTAATGGGCTCCACTGAACCAGCACTGGAAGAACCATTGAGCTGCGTGTCACTGCTGCTCTCACTACCTGAACCTGTTCTAGCAGTGGCAGACTTGGCCCTATGGATCTTATCTATACTACTTAATGTATGGGTCTGATAGCGGGGCATATATCCGATGGGCCTATACCTGTCTTTAGAGTCCGTACTACTTATGCTACTGCTCCGCGAGCTCTTGAAATGCACTGATTTGGAAGGCGACTGTGACGGCGAACTGTCCTCTGAACTGGACGCTGCAGAGTGTGCAATGTCTCTATCATGCTTTCTCCTGACTGAGGTGGGTGTTGATACCTTCTTCTCCAGTGTGATCTCAAGACACACTTTTCTTTTGCTACCAGGAGATGCGTTCACCTCTCCATTTAAATCACCGTTTCTTTTCACTTCAGCACCATTCACCCTGTTTCCCATTTCTTTCTTTCCACAACTCGTAACTTGACTTTGAGATTTACTATGGACAGTTGTTGTTGTGACAGTCTTTGAATGTCTTGGCGGTGGTACTTTATTGAGGGGAGGCTTAGCAGGTATCACTGGCTTGTCCTTTTGAGAAATCCTCCTTGTCATTTCCCCATGTCCGGACTTTGATGTGCAAGATATCGACTGGCTGTATGGAGAACTGTTTGCATCACTTGAATGTTTAGAAACTTTGGGCTTCTCTGAAGCCACACCGTTCACGACAGCATTGCCATGCGAAGAAGATTCCATGTTTCTCCTTCGCGATTCTGAGGTAGAGTTCTGGCGACGAGCTGGCTGTGACATACTCCTCTGCGCTCTGCAACTCACTGATCACCGATGCTTAATCAGCACCTCTCCTGTAGTCAGCTCTCAGATGATTTAGTCCAGGTAATGCTCATCTTGAATCCGTATTCTGTATCAAAATACAAAAAAGTAAATAAAACTTTAAAATATGGATATATATCAAAATAGATTCTGAAACAAAATCAATGCCAAATAAATATAATTTTAAACAGTCACCCGCCGTTCTACAAAAAGTGAACTTTAATGACAGTTGTGATGAAATGCAACATATGGGATCATTCTGACCCAAATGTTGAACAAGTAAATATTCTGAACAAGCTTACCGCTCACCAGACAGCTTGTATAATGTGCAATATTGAAGTGTTACATTTTTGTTTGTGCATGCTACGCCCACCCCACCGACACTTTTTCAAAGAACACAACACAATAGCCGGCATATCTTTCCATGTTTGTAAATCAATACACTGCACAGCTGCGAACCTTTGAACTGTCTCCAAACACAATGAACTTTCAACATCATATCTTACCCTCACCGCCACATCTATCAATATTTTCCTCTCTTTTGTTCAGTTTATTCCTTTGAAATATGAGAATCCCGATACAAATCTTTCTGCAGTCAAAGGTCTAGCAGGTTAGTGAGATTACCACTGCAAAGTCTTTCAAATGATTCTCAATATGACTGATGTCGATGCATGATACTCAATATGCCGATGCATCACACTTATTCACACGTCAGACCCTTGAATGCAGTAAGCATTCATCCGGAAAGGGGTCTACAACGCAAGAATGCCAAGCAAGGAGCAAGTTATTGATTAATGCAGCCTTTTAAATGATGACAACAGAATTACGAGCAGCAAGCAACAGGCTTGTCAACAGATGACACACAAAAGACTGCATAACGCAACAGAATAAAGACACTGGCTACCCTGGAACACTTTCTCACGATACACAGTTACCTGGTCAATGTTTCCCAACTTAATTGAAACAAAGTTTATAGGGTAAAGTCGCATCTAGACAGCAAACTATTTTAGCAAAAGATGAAACTGTTCATTTGGTGGAAATGGAACTTTGGCTCTGAATGATTAAACAGTATTTTTTGGCAAAATAGGAAAAGTAGGAATAGCCAGAATTGTATAGGTACTTATCAGACTGAGCTAACAACGTTATTTCCTGAGCTCTACAACAGTTTCCTGACCTTGTTTACATGTATTACCACAACTGCACCGCATACATTTTAGTTACCCTACATTCCTACAACCCTGCATTCTGATTAAAATTTCAAGCGATGTGTTTTGCTCCTGACAAGGAGAAATGTATACATTCTCTTCTATAGAGAGTGCGTTTGTCTGGCATCTCCTCACCCCCTCTCCAATTCTTTTCATTCTGTGTCCCCTCTTTTGAAACTTATACTTTTTTTTCTTTTCTTCCATTCTTGTTGTTGCTGAGGGCACTTCATCCAACCTTCAGCCGCACAATGGGGCTGATCCCCTATGCAAACAAGTGCTACCGAGTGGGCCACAATAGTTATCCATCACTTCAAGACCTCTGGGGGAATGGGGCAGGCCAGTGGAAATGAATCAGATTCTCACGCCATTTAACAAAAAGTATAAGAGTTCTAGCTTTCAAAAATGAATAAATAAATCCAAATGAATACACTAGATAAACAAAGTAAATGAGTAAAAAGCCATTTGAACTACTGGTTAATTGCCAAACCTGGAACAAGTTGAATCAATTCATGTAATTATGTCATGAATTATAAATGTCAAGTTTAATGGTGCAATATTATAAATTGTGTTCTTCGAATGCTGACTAAGAGAACTACCAAATTTATCCAGCGCTTTAAGACCTATATTGTGACAAGGAGCCAAAACAAGTCCTCATCTTGCCTAATTAAATGATTTCATGTTCTCCCAACTGATGAGCCATGTTGGAACTCTGAATCTAACAGATGCCATTGGCAATGGCATGAATGTCATGTTTAATGATGCGACATTATCTTCACACTTCATTAATATCCCTTAATAGGGACTTTAATAACGAGAACACAAAAATGTACTTCACAGTGAAGACAAAAATAACAACAACAATGTACCATCATAAGCAAGAAAAAAACATAGTGATATATGATAATACTTGCAACATTGTGACAATTCAAATAAGATAAGAATTCAACAATTACTTACAACTGAATACTTCCCAGTATAAATCATGACATGTTCCTTTATTTGCCTATTCATGTCTACAATCACGTAATCCCAAAGCATTTGATGTCTGAGAATGATATCTAGACAGTTTGTCATGAAATGACCTAGCTATATAGACATGGATACATTACTGCCTGCATACAAGTAGAGCATAACAATGAGACTCTTTGAGACAAAATGTAAATATTATTTAAGGCCATGGGTACTAACATAAGGATGTTCAATCACAAAACTTCCGGTGGGAACTTTGAGTGATTTTTTTTTTAGCCCACTCCTTTCCTCCACCAGGAAACGGCTTTGTATTTCCAAGAAACAAAATGAATTATTAAGTGTAAATTTACCCAAGTTCGACCGTGAACTACAAACATCAGCCAAAACTGCATATATGAACTGGTACTTGTACATTCAGTAAATCAAGTTCAACAATCACTTCTGCAAGAACATTTAAGACCATGAGAAAGGCAAACATACAAGCATGTTTGACAATGAGTAGGTCTTATACGATGATGATAACGATGTTGACTAAACTTCTTTACAGTAGATTAATGAAAAGAAAAGTGTGATAATCATCTGAATGACTCAGAAGACTCATGACCATGGCCTAGATCCATCACACTTCAAGAATACCGAGAAAATTGCCAATAACAATGTCACAAGAAGATAAATTTCTGAACAAGTTGCTGGTATCTAGTACGTGTCTGTGTTTAAAAAATGCTGTCGTTTCAAAATGTCTCTCACTACTTGTGTCAACAACTTGTGTGCATTACACGACTTGAAGATATCATATTTCTGATATCAATACCATATTTTTAAATTATGAACCCAATGGACACATTATAAACGAGTAAGCAATGTATTATGTTCGTGCTGTACAATGTACAATTACCAGTAATATTTATGCAGGTTGGAAATTCTCACATTCAAGGTTTCATTAAAAAGATATTAAAGCCATCGGTGTTGTAAGAGAATTAAATAACACAGTTCAGCAAAAACATGCCGCCAACTCCACAGTGTAAGTGTAACCCTCAGGCTCAGGCCTTGTCTGCATATATTCTGTTTATTTCCCCAACTACAAAGGCTATGAATATTTATGTCAGGGAAAAAATTAAATTGTATTTTTGGGGGGCTACTTACTGTACAAGCTCACCTGCATGAAAATAACACTCTGAAATTTTGTTTTGCATTGAGATGTAAATAAAAAAATTTGGGGGGGGGGGGGGGGCTCTTTTATGCTTTTCAGGGGAACGTTTGGACATTTCGGGAGCAAATTTGCCCTGAGCCCCCCTGTATTTTTTTCACTGATTTATGTACAGATATATACGTAAGAGCAGACAAGTCATGGGACGTACATTGTATAAAGACCCTGATTTTGGTAGAAAATGCATTCTCAATAGATCCCAGACAGAAATATATATCGAGCACTAATCTTCAATGAGTTTATATAATGCATCCGACCCAAGTTTAAATACGATGCTTCCGTCATTGGTGTACAATGGTGTACAATACAGTACTCAACACAACAGAGCAGGAATAATTTTTTTATTTTAGGGGGCTACTTTTCCAATCTGTTGGATATCAAGAAATTGTTTACATATAAATATAATACATATGGTAATTTAAGGGGCTACCTACTGAATTTAGGGGGCTATTTTGAAAATCAGGGGGCAAAATCGCCCTCGGCCCCCGTATATTTCCTACAGTACTCAACACAAGGTTCAACTGGCGTACGCCCCATAGGAATTTGCATGCATGGCAGACATGAGGAGTTGCTGACTGCCAATGAGAGCATGAGTCACCACACTCACAGGTAGGTAGCTGCTTTGCATTCTCATGCACCCGTACACCAAGTGAAGAGAAAACATTAAAAACAAGAGACCAGTTTGACTACGGAGGTTTACATTATAAGTACGGTGTTTTCAGTTTTATACACACAGTGCTTTCAAGCAAACGAATCTAATTGCTTCGAGAATGTATAGTCAGATATTTACTCAAGAGTGATTTAGGAATAATAGAGACAATTTGTAAGTTATATGTTTGATTTAATAATTTGTCATGCCTGCCAGCATTAAACAAGCACTATGAACATCAACCCGAGCCCTGAATAATTGATTCACAGATTTGGAGAAATCTGACATCCAACCCCCCCCCCCCCCCCCTCCCCCCTTCATATCCTCATATAAAGAACAATTAAATGATGTTGCTTGAACAAACAGCCATGCAGAGAAACATAATTTTATGTGGTAAAAGAATCAGGTGAAGTAATATGATTACAATTGATTACAGGTACTTTGTTGTAGAAAAACCATTAGTAAATGGGCAGAGTTTGGTGTCAGTTTTAACACTTTACGTAATTGTTTCCAAAATGTAAATTTCATGGCAAACAGATTAGTTTTATTTAGCCTTCATAGAAGCAAAAATGTACACATAAAATTCAAAGAACATGTGGTTCGTCATACCAAGTTGTTATTTATTTATTCAATTTTATTATTTTTTTTTTTTTTATTTATTTATTTTTTTTTTTTTATTTTTTTTTTTTTTTTGGGGGGGGGGGGGGGGGGCTCTCCTATAAACAAGCCATGAATTCTCTATGAATTTATACTGTTCTTAGGAAATGTCATAAATGACCTAGTTTGGTTGCCCGATCGGGCAACTAAATTATTGGTCAACTATTAAAGAAGAATGTAATTCCTTAGGTTAAAATTTCATCTACAAGTACCATAATCGGGCAAGTAAACTTTCTGTTCGGGCAAGTAACATTTAAAAAGATATGATTTTACTTGCCCGAACGGGCCAGTAAAGAGAAAAGTTAGTGTGGAGGCTTGTATACATGTGATGTATTATGAAATATTATGAAAGCTTGAGTGATTCTAGACTAATTAAGTTGTTATTAAAAATGTAGTTTTTAACAGTTCTTTTTACATATATGGGCCCCGTTGCAGAAAGAGATATATACAATCGATTGTAAGTCAGAAAATTTGCGCATTTCAACCGATCAGATTTGCGCATTTAGAACACATGATCTAACTTACAATTAATTGTAACTTACAATCGATTTCTATCATAGTAATTTCAAATTTGAAGGAATACATTTTTACAACAAAATAAAATTCCAGAACAAGAGAAGACAAACCAACATCTTATGACTTTGACGGAAGTTGAACAGAAACGACAAACAAGAAACCATCAAATAACTTACAAAATCCACCTGAATGTCTCTAGCAAATTATTTCCAACCTCCAATTGATAATGCAAACCACTGTTTGTAAACAGACTTAGTACCCAGCAGTATTCCACAACCAACACATACACAATGTATAAAAGCACTTTACAGCAAGATCTTCCAAACTTCTTTAAATGTAGGTCACGAACAAGTCAGCGCAATATATGCAAGACGTACTCCGCTGCATTATTACTCTCTTACCCTCATCCCTTCTCAATGATGTGTGCTGCGCGGGTGAATCTCTCAATGATGTGTGCTGTGTGAGTGAATCTCTCAATAATGTGTGCTGTGTGAGTGAATCTCTCAATAATGTGTGCTGTGTCAGAGAAGAATGCCCAGAGTAGAGAGTAATCTCCCACTGCGCCCCGCTATTCTGACAAGCCGGTATTATACTAGTATCCCTGATGCATGTACACTACTCATATCATATGCCATGTCCTGCCTGGAGCGTGCACACCTCTGTACTCCGAGCATAATCTACTGTACTAGCAGCATCACTTAGTGCTCTCTCTGCACTGTGCATGCAGTCGCCAGTACATGTATGCTAGTCAGTATGCGATGTAGACATATTTTGTACAAACTGCACATATACCCAGCACACTCCAATACAACTGACCAGGGCTGGGCGTGATTGTTGACTTTCACCACATAGGAAGGAAATACTCAGGCAGGCCTGCGGAGAGCTTGTGGGTCAAATTATGAGTGGGAAAGGGGGGGGGGGGGGGGGTGGGGGGTGTAATAATTGCTGGTTTACGAGGGAACCTGACTGAAACTGACTAGAGGGATACACAGTTTGCCTAGAAAAACACACACTCCTGCTTCAGAGTGTTGATAGCACTTATTTAGCACATGTGATGTTTGTATATCCCTGTATACTGTATGGGGCTGACTCATGAGTCTCACACCCCTTCCATGTTTATAAATATCCTGTGATAATACTGCTGATAAGCCTGATATGAGGGATTAACTCAGAAAATAACAGTTAACAGATTCACACGTACATGTATGCCCAGTCTGATGAATAATTAGTGCAGCACTAAGAATTCTTGTTTGTTTGTATGCTATAATTTCTGTTGATCGAGCAGCAATCAAAACATGTTCTGAGGATCTCTCACTTAGGTACAATACATGTATCTACACAGCAGTGTTTGCTTGTTGTCGAATTCTAAGACAGTGTGGATAAAAAGTGATCAATATGTGTCTTACACACATTTAGAGTTTTATTGTTATCTCTTGCAGTTAAATTTGTAAGACATTTTACATAGCAAAGTGTGTTTACTTTCCCATGGACTTATTGCTGACCAGTATTTTCAAGAATAGTAACAAAACACTATTGTACATAGTCTACAATACATACCATTCAGTACTTACATAAAACCCCAAAGCCAATAACTCATGGTAATAAGCTACTGTTTTATTGTGTAAATATATAAGCTTCTTGATTCAGGGCTACTTATCAGCTTTGGAATTTGGGATTAATGTGGACTTGTGCAACCTGCAAAATCCATCAATTGATCATAAAACTCACATAGATGACAGTACAACTGATACCATTAACGTACAACTGATACCATTAACACTCCTGAAACCATTAACAGGTAGTTTAGTAAGGTTCATAGATGGCTCATAATTATGATCATCACTTCATTGATAAAAGGATTGTAAAGTGATATTTTGTTGTCTGTAAATGACCCACTGGCAAGTCAATAAACAGTAAGTAAGCCTAGTCTTGGCATCACAAAAGAAGCACTTATAAGCATGGATCACTGAATACAGACTAACAGCTGAGGATATCCTCCATAATGATCCTAATCCATTGCTTCGAAATGACCATTTGACCAAACCATTGATTCTAAATGGCCAAACAACCAAGCCTTCTTCTGATGCCTCAGAGTGACCTCTTCTATTGTAGCATTCAATACAATCTATGTGCACAATGCACAGATGTCTTGCATGACTGAGCGAGGCCTTTCACACAAGATGGGTCGCTGAACTCTTGTGCAATGAAATGCCCTTTAAATTGACCCATGTGCCACAAGTTTACAAAACACGGTAGTGGAATGAAGGTTGTCCTCTTTATTTTTCAAATTAAAATTAAAAGGATTACCCATACACAATTATTTGAGAAAACAATTTTGAAGCAATCTATTCAATGTGCTGCACCATTTGATGCATGTTTTCGGTTACTAGTATTAGGTAATTTTACTGTACATAATATGGTCTCTAATTTGACAGATACCAAGATGACAGCAAATAATTGATGCAATAAATGATAAATGCTAAGTTATTCCTTGATACATCTGCTTCCTGCCAAATGCCCCATTTCATAAAGATTCTGCTGGATGTTCAATCAAGACCCCCCCCCCCCCCCCCACCCCTACCATGACTTGCAAAGTATTAAATAAGTTATCAACATTATCCCCAAAGTCTTTTTTCCAAACCCAATACATCAAGATTTACATAAGCCAGACAGATCATGAGCTGCTAATCCCTGAAACGTTTTAACAACATGACACAGTGTAAATAATAATGGTAAATGATTGCCTAGGTGCTCTTTGCTCTTAAATTGTAAGTGTATTGGTCAGTATGTGTTTATATTTGCTAATCAACTTTGATCAACCAATTTGTTTGATTAGAATGTCTTCCTTTCAATATTTAATGACAAGCTTTTATTTTCTTTCATATAAATCTTGTGTTTCTATTTTTTCTTATTTGTTTGAAGACTTAACCCATGCAAATAAAATGACCAGTTCACTATCATCAAATGTATGCAGCTTTCTTGCCTGACAACCTGGAGACGAGCTATTTAATAAGCCTGTTCTTAATTAACTGTTAAATACAATTCAAAACGTGAATTCAACTGAACCTTGTACATACATTATTCACCGTTATGTCAGGCAAACCTCTGACAAGCTAACAGGTTGCCAAGGATACGCATTTAACATTTGAAAAAGTTAGCGAACTAATATACAGTTATCAACAGGTTAAACATGACTGTCTGCCATCATGACATGAGTGAAACTTATATCCAAATGAAACACCTTGAGAAGGCAAATTCAAAACAGAAAATCAACCTTGTATGAAGTATGTTGTTATATCAGGCAAACCTCTGACAAGCTAACAGGTTGCCAAGGATGTGCATAACATTTTAATAAGTTAGCGAACAAATCTACAGAACTTTATTTCATGACTGTCTGCCATCATGACATGAGTGAAACTAATCCAACTGAAACACCTTGAGAAGGCAAATTCAAAACAGAAAATCAACCTTGTATGAAGTCATTGTTATATCAGGCAAACCTATGACAAGCTAACAGGTTGCCAATGATGTGCATAACATTTGAATAAGTTAGCGAACAAATCTACAGAACTTTATTTCATGACTGTCTGCCATCATTCACATGAGTGAAACTAATCCAACAGCAACACCTTGATACAGGCAAGTCCCTGGAAGGAAGGACACTGAGTAACTGTTCCCTTTCACTTTCAGCTGTCTCGAAGACAGAGAGAGAACAGGCTGCTTTGAAGTTTGAACATACGGCTCCTTCTGACTCAACCCTACATAGTATGTGAAACTGAAAGCATGAACCTACTTGTCTTGGTGAAAGGCACTAACATGGGTCTAGTAAAAACCAGGGCAACAATTGCACTGGACAGGAGACGCTGCATTCAAATTGTACGCACATCTTTTGCACGATGCAAATGTGCACCACAATCTGCAACTAACGTTTTGATCAGGCTTGTACAGTACAGTTCAGTAATCATCTCTATGTGTGAACATAAATTCACAGATTATTGCAAACAGGGAAAAAATAATGAAAATAGTTACATTTTCTAAATAGTTTAGCTGTACAAGATATTCTCTTGCAAGTCAGTTGGCACAAATTCTGTACAAAAAGCCACAAAATGAGGATGTAAAAATTCAAATATCCAATGTATGTAACAATACACCTCGGCCATTCTTCATCATGGTTCATGCTTACAGCTTAAATTACAGAACTTCTAAGTTCCAACCCAAATAACCTTGGAAAATTAAAAATAGCAAACCAGATGGTTTTGTGTACATGATACAGTTTTGTTTACATCAGTTGTACAAGCACCATTAATTGTAGTGAGAGTGACACAGTCTATATTAAAAATGCTCCATATGTTCAATAATTATCTGCATACATATATTTTCATTCAGTTAAGGACTCCATGCACAAACACAAATTGATATTAATTATTATAGTCCATGAGCCAAGTCCAGAAAGAGCCTTATTTTAGGATTTGGCTGCACCCCCGGACGGGCATGGAAAATTTGGTATCAGAGGAAAGGTCATGAACCCAGCTCCCGAGAAATGATAACCCCCCATCAAAATAGTTGCTCGTAACCATGGCAACGCCAATTTTGTGACACATGTCCCTTTTCACATGAAATACAAGTGAAATTTAGAAACATTAGTTACTTACCAATTATTTAATAAATTTTAAAATAAATGTATGTTTCCAATGATTTAAACACTATTAATGAAATGACAAAATCATTCCGAACAGTCTGACATAATTTGTAAGTAAATATTAATCAAATTGTTTTGCCTAGCAACATAATTTTCCCTAGCAACCAATTTAAGCTTGCATATACGCTTGCCGTTTTTTTTTTCAAGGTTATTTTCTTTTCAGAACGGAATACAAAATTATCTGAACCATTAATTTCACTTTGATGGACTTCATATTGATTCTAAAGTAAAACAGTTCAAGAAAAATAAGCATTTCAACAATAATTTATGATATAGGTGTCGGTTAGGATATGCCAAACCAAGCCACCATTTTCATGAAAATGGCATTTTGCTGTACAATCCTGCACAATTAGAGTAAATCCAGTTGATTAAGACAATATAACTTGTAGACATTTACAAATATGTAAGTTGAGTTCTAAAAATATGAATATACAAGACATACAATTAATAACCTTGATAGTACAAAGCAAATAATATATATATGAATATCAATGGAGACAATTATGTTGCATAGCAACGACTTTTACCTAGCAACCCCATATGTGACCTATAGTTAGCAGTTTTGTTTACCTTTCCTTTGAAATGTTATATAGGCCTGTATTACTTTGAGTATTCGGTTAACATTGGTTACACAAACATTTAAAATACTTAAGATTCTCCATGGCTACCGCCATGTTGCCTAGCAACACTATTTTCCCTAGCAACCACACATCTGACATATATTCAGAGGGTTATTTTACCTTTCCTATGCACATTTTTGCTGTGTTTGCCTACATTAAAGCACATTAACAAGCTCCACAGTGATATATCTAGTACTCACACTCCTAAATCAAACTACTCAGAACTAACATGAGCAATAATTCCTGATTTTTCATATAATATAGACACTACCGGTGTGGCTTTGTCTGAGAACAGTTTTAACGATGGGGGTAATGTAATAAATATAGGCACATACTCAAAGCTATAAATGGTGCAAAGTAACGGAAAAAGGTGCAGACTCGGCAAAGGATTAAAGTTGCACCATATTATGCACCTATAAAGGTGCATTTTTGCTAAAGTGCAAAGTCGCACCTTTCTTAGACTTGTTCCTATATCATGGTCCTACTGCACGCATGTTTTTATGTACTCCTAATTAATACACGATTCGTAAACTCTATGTCAATCATCATATCTCACAATATTATGAGTTTATAATCTTATGGTTTTAAATGAATATGTGACAATTATATTTTCATATAATATTGAAATTAATTAAATGGGTCTGTAAATCAAACTACGACCACAGCAAGGCCATCAACCAATTACAGGGTCCGAGACAAACAATTCACTCACAGAGAGAAAAAAACATATTGGTGTTTAAATGCAAAATTGTTGATTTACATCACTGCTTTATGACTTATTGTGTGAAATAATAGCTCATTATGCATGCAGTGATTGGAGAAACAGAGGAATTGGAAATAACGTAATATGAGTTCTCCTTGAAGCGTAGATTCGTTACAGCCCCTCCGATTGGTCATTTGCTTGATAAGCTACCAAGCGAGAATCAAACAAAGATAATAAATACACACTAAGAACAAAAAAGGTTGAAATAATGTGCAAAGTAACGGCGAAAGGTGCAGACTCGGCAAAGGAGTAACATTGCACCATTGTATGCACCTAGTTAGGTGAATTTTTGCTAAAGTGCACAACCCCAACATTATTAGTCTTGTTCCTATATACCACGGGCCTACTGCACACGTGGTTTTCTGCGATCCTCTATTAATATACCATTCATAAACTCTATGCCAACATCAAAATTATCGTGCAACATACTGAGTTCATATGTTTATGGTTTTATAATGAAAATGTGCCAACTGTCTTTTTATAATAACTCGACATCATTCAAATGGGTCTGAATTAAGTGTATATTAATGACAACTAGGGCCACAGCAAGGATGACAATGCGAGGCACAAATAGCGTCAGCTTTCTAAAGGCAAATCGTGTGCATAACTATGTAATTCCATTGTTATATTCTCCTAAAAATAACTCTATTTCTATGATAGCGTGCTGGTGACGCAGCGCAAGAAAATGAAAGAAAATGAAAATGAAATCCAAATATTTTGTATTCCGGTCTTTTATTAAGATTTTCTCATCTTTTTTGCATACAATAATTCGCAAATCGGCTTTAAGAAAAATATAATGTTTATGTCGGACAAATAATGTGCAAAGTAACGGCGAAAGGTGCAGACTCGGCAAAGGAGTAACATTGCACCATTGTATGCACCTAGTTAGGTGAATTTTTGCTAAAGTGCACAACCCCAACATTATTAGTCTTGTTCCTATATACCACGGGCCTACTGCACACGTGGTTTTCTGCGATCCTCTATTAAAGGGACTTAGTAACATTGTCCAAATCCTCAAAATAAAATTGTAATTCTAGCGGTTCCTTTATACCTTGTTGTATTCGTATTAACAATAAAATCATGGGACAGCTTTCGGTTTTTCAAATTTCCCTTTCATTACAAAGATATGTATGATTGAAGTATTTAGATAAGAAAATCTCCGGGCGAGATTTTCATCCCTGTACAAAGTGAATGCAGTGAGTTGGTGAATATCACCCAATATCACTTTGCATTTTCGCTCATTACTTGGCCATACATTGTCCATTTGACCTGAAATTTTCACACACTACCCTGAGGACATATGAGATAACAACAGTATACATTGCATCAACCATTCATCAGTTTTTGCACATCTCAACAAAGTTACTAGATCCCTTTAATATACCATTCATAAACTCTATGCCAACATCAAAATTATCGTGCAACATACTGAGTTCATATGTTTATGGTTTTATAATGAAAATGTGCCAACTGTCTTTTTATAATAACTCGATATCATTCAAATGGGTCTGAATTAAGTGTATATTAATGACAACTAGGGCCACAGCAAGGATGACAATGCGAGGCACAAATAGCGTCAGCTTTCTAAAGGCAAATCGTGTGCATAACTATGTAATTTCATTGTTATATTCTCCTCAAAATAACTCTATTTCTATGATAGCGTGCTGGTGACGCAGCGCAAGAAAATGAAAGAAAATGAAAATGAAATCCAAATATTTTTGTTCCGGTCTTTTATTAAGATTTTCTCATCTTTTTTGCATACAATAATTCGCAAATCGGCTTTAAGAAAAATATAATGTTTATGTCGGACAAATAATGTGCAAAGTAACGGCGAAAGGTGCAGACTCGGCAAAGGAGTAACATTGCACCATTGTATGCACCTAGTTAGGTGAATTTTTGCTAAAGTGCACAACCCCAACATTATTAGTCTTGTTCCTATATACCACGGGCCTACTGCACACGTGGTTTTCTGCGATCCTCTATTAATATACCATTCATAAACTCTATGCCAACATCAAAATTATCGTGCAACATACTGAGTTCATATGTTTATGGTTTTATAATGAAAATGTGCCAACTGTCTTTTTATAATAACTCGATATCATTCAAATGGGTCTGAATTAAGTGTATATTAATGACAACTACGGCCACAGCAAGGATGACAATGCGAGGCACAAATAGCGTCAGCTTTCTAAAGGCAAATGGTGTGCATAACTATGTAATTCCATTGTTATATTCTCCTAAAAATAACTCTATTTCTATGATAGCGTGCTGGTGACGCAGCGCAAAAAAATGAAAGAAAATGAAAATGAAATCCAAATATTTTGTATTCCGGTCTTTTATTAAGATTTTCTCATCTTTTTTGCATACAATAATTCGCAAATCGGCTTTAAGAAAAATATAATGTTTATGTCGGACAACGTCCATGCGCTATTCAATTCGCCTAACATAGTTTTGGAAGGGCCAATGGCTTTGACATTGACGCTACTCGATAAGTAACCTACAGTATATACACTATACCTTATATGCTGACGATAAATGTGATGTATTATTCTCACAATGACACAAATACTATAGGGCAATTCCAAGGTAACATCGTGACGGTAGGAGGGTGTTTCTCACGATGAAAGTCTAAATAACTCACAAAATAAAAATGTCCAGAACCAAATTTTGATATGCATCTGTTCCCACTATCCTACCAATTATTTACAATAGAAAAGAAAATCAAAATTCGCACTAAATTATGAATTATGAATATCAATATCTGCGGTAACAGCGTGACGGCAAAAAGACATGGGTTTCTTACATGGTAAGAAACTAAGCAAACACTGTGAACTACAGGAACATTTTGCAATTTTGTCACATTGATTCTTTGTACTAGACATCAAGCTAGAAGGCTTGGTACGAACAGTCACGTCACGTTCACGTTAACGTCACGTGAACGGTTCTGTACCTTTTGTGAAACAGGTCACCCAAATCTACGAAGTGTAGGGTAAAGTGACCCAACAATTTGTCGTTTTCCATGCTGGTAAAACTCGAAGTGTCGCGTTAACAAAATCATGACGTGAGCGTTTAATCAAGATTTTTTAAATTGCAAACGCTTGTTACTAAGACTAGACATACACGCACAAAGAGATTTAAAAATGTCGACGAAAATGCCGATACCCCCTTATCAAATCTGTTCAGTCATTATGTTTATAATATGTACGTGCATAATTCAGAGTAATCTGAGACGATAATATGCAGTTCTGTCATTTAGGTAATGTAAAACCATACCACTTGCATTATTTGTCTTGTTATTGGAGTATTTCTAAAGACGTGTCGTGCGTGGATTTTGGCAAATGTTGATTTCCAGCTGAATTGCTACACGCAGCGGACAATTCAGTTCGCATACGCCTGAAGTTCCCGTGCTCGACGTCTGAGCGTACTGGCCCTTAACGGCGTTGTATGTGCATGCCTGTGAAAGTGAGTGAGTGAGTGAGTGAGTGAGTGAGTGAGTTGCAGTGATCAATGAGTTTAAAAGTAATAAAACAATGATTTGATTAATAGTGTTTATTTATGGTTATTGAATCGAGTCAATCTATCAATTAATCAGTCAATCATTATAATGAAACAATCACACCAACCAATCAATATTAAATAAATCAATTAATGTATTTGACATTCGAACTAGCTACTTGTAGGCAGTGGCGTACCCAGGATTTTTTTCAAGGGGTGGGTGTAGGGGGGGGGGGATATTTCGTCAGACAAATTGAAGTAAGCGGGGGGAGTGTGGGTAGGGGGTGTCCGTAGAAAATGACCGCAGCCGAGGACGAGACCAGGACCGGTCACAAATTTCGAGGCCGAGACCAAGACATTTCTTGAATTATGTAAGGGGGTAGGGATGGGGGTAGGGGGTGTCTATCCCCCTGCCCCCAGGCCTGTGTACGCCTATAATTGGTATTTACAGTATATGTAGGACGGGTTCGTTCACGATTAAATTTACCGAGAATTAGTCTCTTCTCAACGACAATTTACATTAATTTGTTTTACGCAAGCGCCAATTTACGTGAGCTTTCATGAATTGCATATATTATATCTACAAACTGTTGGGTCACGTAACCCAACACTTCGTAGATTTGGGTGACCTGTTTCACAAAAGGTACAGAACCTTCACGTGACGTGACGTGAACGTGACGTGACTGTTCGTACCAAGCCAGCTAGAACATCCAAATAAAAATGTAGAAAAAATCCAATGTTCATAGTAAATATGATATCATAAACGTATCTGTGCACGGTAACAGCGTGACGGTAACAGCGTGACCTCTGAATTGTACATGTTATATATATGGGAGATATTGATGAGATGAATAAAATTATATAATTTTGATGTAGTCATCCATATCTATACAGAACTAGATGAATGGGTAATATAACCCAGATGCTCTGAAATGATGGTTCGCATGACACAAATTTGCAGCCTAGCGCCCTCTATTGATCAAAAATGTTTTTGGACAAAACTGAAATTCTTATCTTTTTCAGAATTTAGTTTGAGGAACCATCAAATATCAAACCCAAAATACAAACTTAATTGCAACAATGAAATATTAGACCTTTGACATCTGACCTTTGACTTTATTTCTCAAATTAGCATACAAATGTTTAATTTTATGTCGGC
Source organism: Echinarachnius parma (assembly GCA_037951105.1). Lineage (NCBI taxonomy): Eukaryota > Metazoa > Echinodermata > Echinoidea > Clypeasteroida > Echinarachniidae > Echinarachnius > Echinarachnius parma. The sequence continues at coordinate 30,003 of JBAMJV010001512.1, read as the reverse complement.
ACAGTGCATATCTACAAGTGATTTGTTACATGTAACATGATTTAAATATCAGTAAGTTTTTGTGTTTGAATTGGTAATTATCCGAGTGACCTTTGACCTGTGCTCCAAACATTTTCATAGAATTTTCTTTTATCTACAGTACTCTTTCTAACATTAATTCTGGCATTTTTTTGTGAAATAAAAAATAAACTACAATAATTTGACCTGTTGACCTTTGACCCCATGACCAAATTCTATAATCGGGTCATCTACTTCACTGAACGCATACCAGTATTAATTATCATGTCATCCTTCAAGGATTCTTGAAATATCTTGAGAATAATATATTTTTTGCATATTAATTAGCTGTGACCTTTGACCTTTGACCTCATGGCCCCAAAATATATCAGATAATCCATACCTCTGAATACATGTCTTGTACAAATTTGAACAGAATCCATCCAACGATTCTTGAGATATTGCCCAAAAAAAGTAGGTTGCGTCACGCTGTTACCCAAAAAGTAACAGCGTGACCAAATTGATATTGCTTAGATTTATTAGTGGTAAAAGATAATGCTGCTATTTAGCATCCATAATATAGCTCTATGGGTGAATGAAGAAGAAACAACAAATAATTTCATTCCCATTCATATTTTTCCAGAAATATTAAAAATACCTGTTTTTAGGGTAACAGCGTGACATATAGATGACTATAAATGAAAGAGTCACTGAAGCAGAACAAAGAGCGAAAATGCCGAAATAGATATTTATCTGATAAATTGAAGTAATGTTCTTACCAACACTGAAAGAAAATGTTATGAAAAACTATTTTTGCAGCTCTTTTAAGCTTAATATTTACAAGTATATTTTGTGAAAATAATTGAAAATTAATTTATGCTAATTAATTCCTATGAAATAATAGTTTACGGCAACATTTTTTTTGAACAAAATGCATTTCTGAATAGTTTGATCTTTAAGCTTTAATTTGATACCAAATATGTTATGATTCGACGAATTTGAAAAATGGGTGCTTATGTCAATGTTTGCTTGGAATTGCCCTATAGAAGAAAACATTCATTCCGATATATTGAATATATATACTTGGTTATGCAATTATAAACTGAGACTTAACTTATAATAAACGGTCATTATGTTATTTGGTTCCTATAAGATTTTGACTAAAATGTAATCAACTAATAAAAGAAGATGATAAGGAAATTCAAAACCGGTATGTAGTCTACAAAGTACCTCGTTTTGAAACTTGGGACGTGGTGTGGCAAGATTGGTAGAGCGCGCACTTTCCGATCTCGAGATTCCGAGTTCGAACCCAGCCCACTCCGTTTGATATAGTATTACAAGTTCCCGCCAATTTGAGCCTGATAACAATGCGAGGCGCGAATAGCGTCAGCTTTCTGAAGAAGGCAAATGGTGTGCATAACTATGTAATTCCATTGTTATATTCTCCTAAAATAACTCTATTTCTATGATAGCGTGCTGGTGACGCAGCACAAGAAAATGAAAGAAAATGAAAATGAAATCCAAATATTTTGTATTTCGGTCTTTTATTAAGATTTTCTCATCTTTTTTTCATACAATAATTCGCGAATCGGCCTTAAGAAAAATATAATGGGTATGTCGGACCACGTCCATGCGCTATTCAATAACGCCTAACCTAGTTTTGGAAGGGCCAATGGCTTTGACATTGACGCTACTCGATAAGTAACCTATATACACTATACCTTATATGCTGACGATACTGTGATTTATTATTCTCACAATGACACAAATACTATAGAAGAACAAATTCATTCCGATATATTGAATATATATATACTTGGTTATGCAATTATAAACTGAGACTTAACTTATATAAACGGTCCTCCCGACCTCAGTCAATTCGCTCACTCGCAATGTCTCACTCTAACCTCTGGCTCAAAGTTGGCAACCCTGTAAGTGTGGTTGGGCATGAGCCCCTACACAAACAAATCGTGAGCCCCTTAGGTCTTTGCCCCCCCCCCCCCCCCCCTCCAAACAAAAAAATCCAAAAATGTATAATAGAACCAAACAAACAATGTACAACACAAACAAGTCCCAAGAAAGACGATGAAATATGTGTGGTTGCCAGATAAAATGTGGTCGCTAGTCAATAAACTGATCTCCGTGGATAATTTAAGTATTATTCATGCGCTGCATCAAGTTTAATCAAGAATTGATACTAATGTAGGCCTATGCATAACAAAAATTTGCCCAGGAAAGGTAAAATAACCCTCTAAATATATGTCAGATGTGTGGTTGCTAGGTAAAATAGTGTTGCTAGGCAACATGACGGTTTCCATGGATAATCTTAAGTATTTAAAATGTGTGTTACCAATGTTGATCGAGTACTCAACGTAATATAGGCCTATAGAGCAGAACATTGCTAAGGAAGGGTATAAAAACTGCTAAATATAGGTCATATAAGTGGTTGCTAAGTAAAAGTGGTTGTTACTTAGGCAACACAATTATCTCCATGGATAATCATATATATTTCATTTGCTTTGCACCATGAAGTTTACTAATGTTATGCCTTGCCTATTTGTATTTTCAAAACTAAACATACATATTTGTAAAGCTTTATAGGTTATAAACTGGATTTACTCCAATTGTACAACATTCTACAGCAAAATGGCATTTTCTTGAAAATTGTGGTTTGGTTAACAAACAGCTATATAATATTGTTGGAATGCTTATTTTCTTGAATTGTATCACCTTAGAATCAATATCAATTCCACTAAAATGAATTTAATGGTTAAGAGATTTTTGTATTCAGTTTTTAAAAGATAATCACTTTAAAAAACGATCAGCAACCGTTTATATAGCTGGTTAAATTGGTCGCTAGGTAAAATTATGTTGCTAGGCAACACAATTATGTTAATATTTACTTAAAAATTATGTCAGACTGTCAGGAAGGTTTTTTTAATTCCATTACTAGTATTGTAATCATTGGAAACATACATTTATTTCAAAAATTAGTAAATAATTGGTAAGTAATTAATTTTTCTAATTTCCAGTTGTATTTCATGTGAAAAGGGCATGTGTCACATGAGTGGCGTTGCCATGGTTACGAGCAACTATTTTGATGGGGGGTCAGCATTTCTTAGAAGCTGGGTTCATAACCTATCCTCTGATACCCAAATTTCCATGCCCGTGGGGGGTGCTACGAATTTCATTTTTTCTGGCCTCGGCTCATGGACTATTAAGACATTTCATCTATCAATTCCACAATCAGATGAATCTAATCTAGGATTATCAATTACATGCCTATTTTGTAATGTAAACACTCTTGATGAAATACAGCTTGTATAATAATAATTGCGCTTAGAAACCCTGTATTAAGCGCTATATAACTGCAAGCTATTATTATTATTTTTATTACAGCATATCAAATTGTCTTTATTTAGTTTAGTATCATTTGGTTCAGACACTGTGTTTACTCTTTTTGTGATAAATGTACTTGTAAGAGAATTGGTGGACCTTTAAAATGTAATCTTATGAAATATATACAGATTTGCGTACTTATATACTTGTATACACTTGTATACAAGCAATATTTATAGAAGTCTTACTCATAAACACACACTATGCATACAAGTATACATCCCTACACACACGTATACAAATGTTCAGTCACTTCCTCAATCTTCACCATGCAATTTTTCATTGAGGCTAATGATACCGAGCCATATTTAACCTGTTCCCTTGGAGATTCAGAAACCTCAATAGACTTTATACCCACCCCGTTACCGTAGTCAAGGGGTTAATGGGCACTAAATTACACAGAGCCTTTTTAAATGTATACAAAAGATATACCATACACTTGTGTGTTTTTTTTACTTTCAATGATACTTCACAATATTGAGACTAAATACATGTAATACCATAATGATAATAATGTTATCAGCTTGCAATCAAAACTTGAAACTAAAATATTCTCCATTCAACCCACAATAGCAATTATGTCATTAAAACTAGTTTGAAAAACATAAAATAGGCATTACCGTATTTGTCGGTGTATTAACCGCACCTTTTTTCTCCAAAAAAAAGCTCCAAAATGGGGGGAGCGGTCAATACACGGAGATAGGAAAATTGTACACGCAAATTGCCTAGCCAGCGCCGGGCCTTAATTACGATGCGGTTAATACACGGAGATAAGATTCACAAGTGACCAAAGTCCACCTCAGCAAGGCATTCATACTCATACGATGCACGGAAAATACAAGCATATTCCCCCCAAAACAAGTCATGCAGTGTCTTTTGTTTCTCTTTTACCTCTTCCTAAATATTGCTCGTTGTTGCTGCGAAAGCGGCTTGGAAGATTCACGATCTTAGTACGAATCCTAACATGCACCCGCGAGACTGGCCGAGCAGCTAGCTCAGGCGGGAATTCTCTTTCCCGACCCGACCCCAAGCCGCCGCCCGGCCCCGCGCCGGTGCGCGCTGGCGGTGTGCATGCTAGCGCTGCGGGCAGCACAGGCCCTCGTTCAGGTGAAAGGCCACGCCGCTGAATGCACACACGTGTGCCATTTCCGCATGTGCTAAATAAGAAATTGGTACGTTGTACACTGTAGCACTCGATATGTCATCAAAATTATGCTAAACTATTGAGTGCTAATACCGTATTTGTCGGTGTATTACCCGCACTTTTTTTCAAAAAAAAAAAAAAAAAAAAGGGGGTGCGGTTAATACCCGACCGTATTAACCACCATTTTTTTTTTTTTTTTTTTTTTTTTTTTTTTTTTTTTTTTAGGGGTGCGGTTAATACACCGGAGCGGTTAATACACCGACAAATACGGTACTCAAATAATAATCCACCCTTCAAAACATGTGAGCTGACATGACAACATCGTGATCGTATATATCAGTACAATGCACTCGCAAGTAACGATCGTAATTTCTTATCCCCTGAAACAGTTTTCAAGAGTAGATTCAACATAATTTGAACTAGAAAGAAGGAATAACATTAAGGTACAGTTTTTTTTAAATCTCCGTTCTGATTGTTTTATTGGTGAAATCTTTGTTTTGTTGTCTAACGTTTTATGTAGTCCCATGTGTAGTGATCCGTGTGGCAAATTCAACAGAAGTTATAGATTCTTCTGCTGTGAAGAAGGCCTGATAATTTTCTTTATTTACTTCGGAGGCTTCAGTAAATAAAACAAAATTCATAGGCAAAACTTCTCTGATAGATAAGCTATTTTTGGTACCTTTCCTAATAAAATGCTGACCATCTAAAGACTAAAAATCAAGAATTATACTATCAATTTTTTTTTTTTTTTCATGGAAAAATGGCCAAAGTTGGGGGTGCGGTTAATACATCGGAGCGGGTAATACACCGACAAATACGGTACTTGATTTCCAGAGCATTTACGATTTAATCAAGTAATAATGATCAATTTCATATCTATTTGGGGATTAATTAACCCTCTTAATGAAGTATACTGCAAATCAAATATTCATTATCAGCAAGAAGAAAGGAAAATATCATTTTATTTTCTTACCTTATTTTCTTGTCCTTTTAAATTACAGCTTCATACAGTGCCTCCCAAATGGTAGTTTGGTATAATATCAGCTTTGCTTCTGTGTGGGGGAAAAAGAAATAGAGTTACCATCCATTACAAGGGAGGTCTTTATTAATGATATTAACATTTTACAACATAATTATGTTTGTATATAAGAAAATAGTTCATAAAGCTATATATAGAAAATAACACATTAGACAAATAAAACAATGTACATAATATCAACAGTTATCACAGACATAACATTATGATAACACAATGCTCGAAATAAACTTTTTTTGCTGGTGGCCCGGTCGGGCCAGTAAAATTAGTATTTTTCCAAATTTGGTGGCCCGAAACCAAAAACTACTGGCCCGAAAAAAATAAGGAAAAACAAAAGTAAAATGAATACAATAACCATATGAATAGTTGCAGGGTACTAGGCAATACTTTTTATTTTTCATTCCCCATGTTTCATTGTAAGATGAATTAAATAAACATGAATTAGGATGAATGTGTGTGTGTCATGTCTTTTTATTCATTGTCTTCATCAAAAAATCACAGCGATTGAATGAATACACACGAGTGACAATTTCACTCCCAGTCATACATAGTCAGGGTCTAGGTGACAAAACAAAAATGGTAGAAAAGGAGAAAATTCAATTTGACCTCAAAATTCTGTGCAGTGTTGTCTGAACACCTTAGACAAAAGACATATTTTAAAATTGTGATATATAGTAGTAATATATGAATATTCATGAGCAGCATATATGAATATTCATGATGCTCATTAGATATGCAAAATACGCAAAGTAACTGAAATTACTAACAACTATTTTTAATATGAAACTTTTTTTTATAACAACTGGTTAGAAAATGAGTACTGATGCTCAAGAATGTATGAATATTCATTAGTGTTACTTGCTCAATTAACTTGCAACTTTTTAACTAACCAATATTTTGTATGTGAGAAAAGGGTATAAGTTGCTGAATGATACATGCCCTAGACAGGACTAAACATGACAACAGGGTATCTATAAAAAAAAATCAAAAGAAATTCAAAAAAATAAAAAATAAATTTAAAAAATATATAAAATCTTTTTTTTTTTTTTTTTTTTTTTTTTGCTGGCCCGATCGGGCCACTAAACTTTGAAATATGAGTTTTTTACTGGCCCGACAGCAATTTTTAGTGGCCCCGGGCCATCGGGCCTATGCTAATTTCGAGCATTGGATAACAACAGAACAAATTGCCAATGTTCAGTTATAAAATACATCACTAGTCAGATAAGAAGTGGAGATAAGAACAGAATTAGCATGTAGCAGCACTCCTTCCTTCCCTTTCCCATCCTTTTCCTTCCTCCATATCAACTTCCTATCTTGGGTCAAGAAGTTTCATTGTTTAGATTGAAATGTACTTAATAACCTTAGTAACAAAACAAAAGGTACATTTATCAATACAAATCTAATTGTTAAGATCTATGTTCACACTTTGAAGAAGAAAAAAATAGTAATAATTAAAAACAACATTAGAATCCAATTTAATTCAAATAATGTAATCATGACAAATGTTATCAATAAAGTCATTTCCTAATAACAACCATAATAATATAATCATATCTTAATTTATAATTTTGCATCTTCATTATTAACCAATTCAAACTGAGCAATTTATCTAGAAACGTATTTATAATGGTAAGTGGAAACACCATAAAATATACAGTTACGTCAGTCAGTCCAGCTGGTTTGTAATGAAGTGATGCTGTAATAATGCATGATGCACACACTCTCTACTCTTCCTTCAAATGTATTCTGCACATGCTGCATCCCATGTCATCTACTGAACGACATCATCTGCTATTTTAAGGATAGTCTGTTATTCCAATCATGAAGGAATTTCCATGGCCCACAAAACATGCAACTTTTTACTTTTAGTTTTAGATGGTAAAAATGACCTTTCCATATTTTAGGGAAATTACATTGCGACTTTTCATGAGCTTTATTTTAATACCTTTTAACCTTATAAATGAATCCATCAACAAAGTGCCAGTGTCATACAGTAGATGTGGAAATGAGAGAAACAAAGATGATTCAAAGAAACATCTACCCATAAATATTACACAGCAAACATTACGCATTGGGATAGACACTACATCATTTTGAAGAAAATTACAATACTAGAAAACACTGGTCATACACATTTCTTTTAAAAAAATCAATATTAATGGTGTGTGGCAATCAATGTTCATGTCATTTGTTGATCGAGCGTGTAATTCATCTAACAAGCCATCTCCCTCCTCTCTTTGTGTTTTCTCTCTCCCCTCTCTCCCCCTCTCTCTTACTCCCACCCTCTCTGCCAACAATAGTTTCACTTCCAGTAATGGCGGCCGGCCGTGTAAGGTGGCGGAGAAACCCTGAATGAAATTTGTCCTTGTTAATTGTGAAATGAATTGAATGGTTCAAATTCACAAAGCATGACTCACCTTCACAGAGGTGCAACAGAAGGAAAAGAACTTGGTAATTCCCAGAGAAATGTTTGTTGTAAAATTATTATTGTTTTGATGCGACTCTGTACAAATGTAAAACATAGTGGAAAAACTGTTCTGTGGGCCCACATGCTTTCATTAATTTGTTAGCCATACTGTACCTCCTTATCTTTAGATGTATGTCTGTTTTTAAAAACATTAATGTCTCAAGTTTAATGAACTATGATCCAGTAAATATAGAGAATATAGTATCTGATATGAGTCAATTTCAACATCATAGATTTTGAAAATTCAAATTTAATTTTGTCCTGGGGTGTGGTTACAGTGTGTGTTTTTTGTGGGGGTGGGGGGGGGGGGGGGGGCTGTTATAATGTTACTCAGCTCTGCAATACATGCCCCCCCCCCCCCTTTGTGTTCTTGACAACACTTTGGAAGCAAGCGTGCTACCCAAAATGTATCTACCTTTATTTCATGGATTACAGCTTGACAGCTCTGCTAGTCACTAAACCGTATGTTTAGATATGAAATCATCCCTCCCCCTTTCCAGCAAGGGTTTTTTCAGCATTTATATGGATTTTTTAGTGATGTTTATTTTTTTGTTTTAATGTTTGCATGACCATCGATTGAATCTCTATCTAAATGAAGTTTTAGATAAAAATGTACTAATTAAATTTATTGCACAAGTGAAACAAACATGGGGAACAAATCTGTCCAGTTACCTGACTGGGCAAGAAGCAAAACAAAGTTAAGTGTGGAGGCTTGTCTTATGCATCCTGCAAGCACAAGTCAAGAATATTTGCACTAGCCCCATGGATCACATCTCTATTATATACAAGTACATGGGACTGATTAGCGTTATTCAGTTTTGTACCCCTTTTTTTGTTTTTATTTGCACCACTTCAAACTCAACTAAATTGGTTTGTATCACTCACTGCACTTTTTCCTTGTAATATTTCTGACAAAATTTGAGTCAATTTTGATGACTTTAATCGATGGTTTTGGATGCATCGCCGCGGCTCTGAAAAGTTTGCAGTTCACGGTCGCTAAAATCGAAGTTAGCGGTAATTCACGAGCAGCCATGCCGCTAGCTACCGGTGACTTGCGATTGGAGAGAGTACCATACTCCTGCGGTGCTACCGGTTACCTCTGGATGTATGGTGGCTCTGAATCTGAAACTAAACAAGGCGATAGCCGCAATGTGTCTTGCCCACTTGCGCGCATTCATGCAACAAACCAACATTTGACCTCATTTGACCTTTGACCCCAGAATATCATGGAGGCCAATATAGGGCATCTACCAATCAAGTTTGGTTACAAACAGATGCAGGGTTGGAATGTTATCAACCCTAATAAGACTCTTGCAGGTAAACTTTTACATTTGACCTTTGACCTACTTATGTGACCTTTTATCCAAGAATATCATGGAGGCCAATATAGGGCATCTACCAATCAAGTTTGGTTACAAACAGATGCAGGGTTGGAATGTTATCAACCTTAATAAGACTCTTGCAGGTAAACTTTCACATTTGACCTTTGACCTACTTATGTGACCTTTTACCCAAGAATATCATGGAGGCCAATATAGGGCATCTACCAATCAAGTTTGGTTACAAACAGATGCAGGGTTGGAAAGCTATGTACCCTTATATTTATAAGAGTCTTGCAGGTAAACTTTCACATTTGACCTTTGACCTACTTATGTCATTTTCATTTCAAAGACTTTATTTTCTGCAATCAAACAAATCAGTTACAACAAATATGGATAATAATATAGAACATAAGGTATGCAAACAATATACAAAATATAAAACAAAACTACTTATACATGAGTAAGAGTAAGTTATAGTACGTTGGGCCATTGCGTGTATAAAGAATGAAAGCAGAAGGTCGCCGTTAACCCCTTTAACCCCAGAATATTATGGAGGCCAATATAGAGCATCTACCAATCAAGTTTGGTTAAAAACAGATGCAGGGTTGGAAAGTTATTAACCCTAATAAGTAATACTAATAGACTCTTGCAGGTAAACTTTCACATTTGACCTCATCTGACCTTTGACCTACTTATGTTACAAAAAATGAGGAAAAAGTGCAGTGAGTGATACAAACCAATTTAGTTGAGTTTAAAGTAAATTTGAAGTGATGCAAATAAAAACAAAAAAGGGGTACGAAACTGCATTAGCGCCGTCTACTGCCTGGTTTGGCTGCATTTTTCATGGGTAACGTACTTTGTCTTTGAAACTGAAACTTGAAAGTCTTCGACTTTGGCAAAGTCTAGTCTAGACTCAAGTCAAGATCTGCGCTGCCAACATTCACTCATTCATTCTCGTCACATTTTATACATTCATGATTCACGCTCATTGTTGACAACAGTTTTGTATAATTTGCATTCAGCATTTCAGCTACTCTCTCAAATCACACTCAGTCTCAGTCAGTCTCAACGGGTATCATCATGATCTATGTACACACACTCACACTCACAGGCCAGCATGCATTTAGTGCACCGGTGTGGTAGCGGAATCAGTCCGGCTGCGGGATAAGTCCGGTCGGACAAAATCCGGGATCAGTCCGGGCAGTGCAATTTTGGGGGATTGCTGCTAAATTCAATTTTCATAGTTTTAGCCACCAAATTTAATGAAAGCCACCCTAGATCACACAACACTACATTGTAATGCTGCGCTATACGGGAACAATGTCAATGTGGGACAGTACAAAAAAAGTTTGTCAAAATTTCACACAAAATTCTTATCTTAAATTCAACAAAATCAATCATGACTGGCCCTAAAAATGATACAAGTGTTATATGAACTTACCAAAATGGTCCAAATTATTCTTCAAATGTCGAAAAAAATGGAAAATCTGCAGTTTTGGAAAATAAAAAGACTGAGAAAATCTCAGTCGTGATCCCTCTCGAAAGTGTTGCTGCTATCTGGATGACTGTCATGTATTTCCCGCAAGCTTCCCACACCACACGTGTTACCGTATCCGAATTCTGACACGGCATATCCGAATTCTGATACGGCGTATCCGAAATCGGATACGGCGGGCATGCTTTCAGATCGCGAGTTGGCTTGTTTTGGACAATAATAAGCGGCCTCCGCATGTTGCGGGCGGGCTTTCTTTGTTTACGATGGGACATCGAGCAGGAAGAGAAAGAAATGGAACTTATATGACGATTTTTGTAAGTATGACTTATCATTTTGAAAATGAAATTTTGTACAATAAATCATAAAATCAGCTTCAATCTAGGTATGCAATTTTTTACTTTAGATATGCTGTTCTTTTCTCTCTGTTTAGTTCAAATTGTGTCCCGTAGGCAGCCTAGCCCCACATCTACTAGTAAATAGGTCCAGTGAACTGGACCATTTACACGCAACATATAGGAACTCGTGTATGCATCAAGTACCTGCCCGACATTATCGGTGTCAACTCATTCATTCCACATTCATGAAACATTGTATACACACACTGCTGTACACGACATATCAAGTCGTGTTTTCATTTAGCATTCGCTGCATTGCAATGGTTAAATTACTTACAAATGTTAATGTCTTTTCGTCAGTTGTTGACTCCTACCCGAAGCTCGGCCATCTTTGAAGAAGTGAAGCTACGACGCGCCCGCCGCGCCCGCATACGGTGATCATAAGCTAACCGTATAGTAAACAAGCCACACTGGGGAACAATAGCACGCACGGACGTGCTTAGCCTTAACACAAGCCGTATACTCTTTTTTCTGAAAGAGGGCGCTAAACACGTACACATATTAAAATCTGCGCAACATTTTTAGAAACCACGGAGTAGATCAAAACAAATAAAAAACATCTGGAAAGAAGAATAATGAACCTTTTTTGGCGTCATGTATCTAGCAAGCGCTAGTAACGTTCCTGTGCGATTCTTGTCAATAGATGGCTCACTGTTTTTATGTACATTTTTAATTCAGTGTACATGTGGAACACGATTCGGGGTGTGCTGGAACTTACTCATTTTTTTCCAGAGAAAAAGAGCTCAAATGCCAGGAAAGTGAAGAGAAAGGACAACAAAAATAGCATATTTGGTATGTATAGTAGTTTAACTTTATTAATTTCTACAACATTCACCACCAACACCACTGTCAAAACCAAAATAGCAACACAAACTTGTTGCACGGGCTTGAACATGTTGTAAAATAAGGCGCACGTATGACCAATGCTAATTGACCTATGTGTGCCTAGCCCTAGGCGTAGTAGATTTTTACCACTGTGAGCAGTAAATGGTCCATCAGGACCATTTACAATACATTGTAGATGTGCCCTAGATCTAACCATAGCCACCAAATCTATATTTTTTGAAAATTGAAGTTAATAGCAACCAAAAATAATATATCGGCAAGTCGGACAAAATCCCCCAAAATTGCACTGCCCGAGTCGCACCATCGCACTGACCGAGACTCCGGCCGTAAATGAGGCGAGGATGACGGATGAGACTTGTCATGAGACAATTCAAATTCATTTCCAACCAAGCCCACACAATCAAAAAAGAAACCCATTGCCAATATTTGAGTGAATTCCTGTCAACCACATTTAAAATCATGAAATTACTGAATAATATTCGATATATCGTACTTCTAACTTACCAAAAAACCGGCACAGAAAGCGAGTAAAAACACCAACCTCACCAATGTCGTTCTAACGTAAAGTACGTACGTGCGCGCGCGCGCGCGCGCGTGTGTATTAATAAATACATAGAATTAGTAATATGCATTATGCACTGAATATTGAATTGAGAAAATGTAGCGCGCGCCGAAACGTAGCTTCAATTGTATTACACTTTCCTTCTTCCTTTGTGAGCAAAGAATTTTTTTCCGCCAAAGTATTATGTTGCCTTTGCGTCTGTGATCCATTTGCAAAAGTAGGATTTGGCTACCGTGAAGATAAAGTTGCCACATTTGTTGCCCTATTGGTTGAACCATAATGAAATTGGTGTTCGAGTCATTTTCCCTGAAAACCGGATGCGATGTGCATGCCATGCATGATTATGACAGAAATTATAGTTTGAAAAATTATGTTTGATGGACCGACATAGCGCCTATTTCACCAAATCATTTAAACGAAACAAAAATATGTAGATAGATAACAACAATAAAACCATACAATTTCGAAATGAGATACACGCTTGGCATGCCATCGCCTTGCCATGATATGAAGCTACAAATAATTCAGATTTCATTATAATGTTATATTATTTCACAATTATATTGATAAAGACAGTATTGTGAGTTTTACTGCATATTTCATCTAATATATAAGATTATATGCAGGTCATTATTATTATTTGTATTATTATATTATTTTACTGTGTCATATCAATATCATTATCTGCGTAAAGAAAACAAAAAAGAATTGTATTTTGTATTTACCATATATGATCAAAACATATTTTTAATGTCTAAATTGATGTAGAAGAGAAAATGATTGTAGTATCAGTGGCGGATCCAGGGGGGGGGGGGGTTAGGGGGTTTAAACCCCTCCCACCCCCCCCCCCCCCCCCCCCCCCCCCCCTTGGGCTGCCAAGTGAAAATGTATCAGTTAAAAAAGAGACAAAAAGTGGAAAAAATCACTTACGGGGGTTCAAAATAGCAAAACAAATCGCCGAAAGGGGGGACACCCCCCTCTCGGACTCTCCCCCCACTCGCCGCTACGCCGCTCGGGTCAACCCCCCCCCCCCCCCCCCACCTCCCCTTAGCAAAAAGCTAGATCCGCCCCAGTGAGTATGATTTGTTAAACTGTATGCCTGGAAAGGTGAAAGAAAAAAAATTCAAAATGTTAATGATTTGTTCACGTTTTGGATATATACAATCAATTCTGTTCAATCATAGGTTGGTAGGTCTGTGGTTCAATCAATCAATTAATCAATCAATCAATTTCATTTCATTTGATTTCATTTCATTTATTTATTTTCATTTCCAACATATAATACATTTACAATCGCCGCTAGAACAAAAATATTATAATTTTACAATTTCAAATCAAAATATAGATATATACATGTAGATAGATAGATTGATTGATTTTATTTGGTCTTCAAACATACAAATGTTCATCCATTGGCAAATGGCAAGACTAAAAAAGAAGGCAATAATAACAATTATGTACATCTTTACAATTCCAGGACGAAATTCCCATTGAAACCAATTGAAATTCTAATTGGTATCTAATTGGTTTCTAATTGGTACCCATTGTTTTCAATGGGTACCCACTACCCATTGCTTACAATTGATGAATTGGTAATTTTATACCAATTGATTTAATTTGGTTATTCTTCGATTACCAATCAGATTTCAATTGGTACATGATGGTCAATGGGAATTTCATCCTGGGATTATAACAATTTCCATAAACATTTCAAAACAAAAACATGAGACAATCATTCATGAAAAAAACACTATAATCAATCAATCAATCGATCGATCGATCGATCAATCAACCAATCAATCATCAACCAATTGAATCAATAAATGAATCACTCAATCAATCAATCAATCATAAGTCATCAACCAACCAACCAACCAACCAACCAACCAACCAACCAACCACAGTGAACCAACCAGCCAACCAGCCAACCAGCCAACCAGCCAACCAGCCAACCAGCCAACCAGCCAACCAACCAACCAACCAACCACTGCCAACCAGCCAACCAACCAGCCAACCAACCAACCAACCAACCAACATGAGACAATAATTCATAAAAAAACTATAATCAATCAATCAATAAATCAATCAATTATTTAATTAATAAATCAATCACTCAATCAATCAATCAATCAATCAATCAATCATAAGTCAACCAACCAACCATTCATCCATCCATTATTGCGTTCAAGTAGCCGCCACCTGCACAAAAAAAAACTTTCCAGAGACAGATTCTTCTTGTGGTATCATTTGTCAATCACTACTCAAGATGAACAATGCACCTTCGCCCAAGCTGGGCGCCTGCTCACAATATAGCATCACACCCTTTCTTATTGATACATGTCCAAAAAGCTCAATCATCATTATGTTATTAGGAAAGACACTGCCCCTGGCCACTAGTTTTGTAGGCATGTTCTTTTTGCCCTTTTGTATTTTGTTCATGTTAGCTGACCAGTGATTGACAGATGATGTCGATAGATTATCCGTGCCTTTCTTGTCCTAATGATGGGTAAGTTTTTCTGATAGCAACTGCTATTTGAAAGTGTCACTAGGGTATACGTTTTCGAACATGTTATGCTCCTATTGTGAGCAGGGGCTCAGCTTGGGCGAAGGTGCATCGTTTGTCTTATTTGTAATGAGTAGCCTAGTGATAAGAGGTTGTTAAGAGGTTGGGCTTAGCAAAAAAGAACACTAATAATTGCTAAAAATGTTATTTAGGTCAAACAGTTTACAAATTTTGATGTATACACTCATAGTAATACAGATAAAACGTACATTTTACTAAATTAACATGGTATTTGCATGTCACGGGACTTTAAATTATATTAACTTAAAGGGGTAGTTCAGATTTGGTCTAGAGGGCGCTGCACGAAATAATTTAAAAATATAAAAATAAGAGTTTTGGCTCTAATATTCATAATTAAATTATAATCCTTCAAACAAACCACAAGCCTCATTCATCAGTTCGGGTCATTCATATTCGTACGCGTAACTATCGCGAGATGGCGCCATTGCAGATGCCAAAATAAACGCGTACAAAAATTGAATTCCGTAACGTGACGTAATTAACGTGCACTAAATGTTCCAGTCCTGCCATAAAATAAACCCTCGTAGTTTTGTCACTGCACTACTTAAATACAGAAATATGGCCACTGAAATCAAGTCTGATGCCACATCTTCTCATGCAAGCAGAGAGGAATTGATGGCAGAGTTTGAACGACTTGGAATTGCTCATGAAACCGTGGAACACCCAGAGGTGAGTTTCAGTCACGGCACTTCTCATCTAGTGCTACTACCCTAATCTGCCGGGCTGGCCGCCCTCTCCAACGGGGTGCAGTGGACGCCGGCTCCGCTCTGTCACTAGGTACTGGACGTGGTCGCGTGGACCAACTTCTTCTTCCCAAGGCCAAGCCAAGCCATTCCCTCCTCTTTCTATCCCTGCTTCTCTTCATTCCCATTTTCTCATCCTTCACCTATTAGTTCTAGTCCTTTTTATTATACCCTTTTTTCTGGCCCCTTTTTCTTGATGACGATCAACATTTATTTGTATTTTTATGCCTCTAGGACTAGGCTAGCTCCGCCAACGAAGTGGCCGGAGGCATTATGTTTTCGGGTTGTCCGTCCGTCCGTCCGTCCGTCCCGTTTTCGTTCTCGCGATATCTCAAGAACCAGTTGACGGATCAATTTCAAACTTGGTATGAGTGTACATATTGGGGTGACAATGATCTGATTAGATTTAAGGGGTCATGAGGTCAAAGGTCAAGGTCACAGGACTCAATATGCAAAAATGCCTCGTTCTCGCTATATCTCAAGAACCGGTTGACGGATCAAATTCAAACTAGGTATTTAGTGTAGATATTGGGTTATCAATGAGCTGATTAGATTTTGGGGTTCATGAGGTCAAAGGTCAAGGTCACAGGACTCAATGTATGTGCAAAAATGCCTCGTTCTTGCGATATCTCAAGAACCGGTTGACGGATCAATTTCAAACTTGGTATGAGTGTACATATCGGGGTGCCACTGATCTGATTACATTTGGGGGCTCATGAGGTCAAAGGTCAAGGTCACAGGACACTATGTATACATGTGAAAATGGCTTGTAATGGCAAAATTTCAAGAACTGAATGTCAGATTTCAATCAAACTCGGTACCTGAATGTATCATAAAAAGAGTCAACGTAGCCATAAAATGTTGGGGTCATGAGGTTGAGGTCAAGGTCACGGGGCTCATTATACATGCAAAAAAGCTTGTAATGCCAAAATCTCAAGAACTGAATGTCAGATTTCAATCAAACTTGGTACCTGAATGTTTTTTAGGGAGCCATCAAAGATTGGGGTCATATGGTCAAGGTCACAGGACTCAAAATATATGAAAAATATTTTTAAAAATTAAATCAGTGCATGTTAATTTGGGCTTGATATTAAAATCGTGTGATAGCGGAGGCATAATTTTCGATTGCACGCAATCGAAGATCCATCTAGTTTTGTAATGCCATTGCCTTGCCCTTGGCATTTGCCAATCATTCATGGCAATGGCCAATGCCAATGCAATGGATGGATGACACATTTCTTTACAACATTTGACTTTTTAGTTGTATATTTGAAGACCAAATAAAATATATCTATCTATCTATCTATCTAATTTGTTGTTACTGTGCGTGAGCTGCCGGACAGCCCTGAGGCTGAGCCTGAGCCTGAGGCTGAATGTGTTGTGATTATTTAATAATAATAATAATAATAATAATTGCATTTATATGGCGCTTTATACGGGCGTTTCTAAGCGCACTGGTGGTCTGTCTAACTAAGAAAACTAGTAAACACGATAGCATAAAAACAATACAACACCAAAATCAAAGTAACAAATAAGAAATAACAAATACATGTATAATACAATAGTCAATACTTAATTACTAACTATGTGCGCCTCCAGAAAATTACAACTGCTTGAAAAGATGGGTTTTAAACATTAAATATTAATATATTATTATACATTAATCCCATTATCATTATATATATATATATATTCTTCTTTTACGTCTCCATTTCGTTGTTTTTGTTTTCCTTAAGTTGGGTACGCTACAACTACAAGAGTCGTATCTCAAACCCCTGACTCCTGAGCTGGGCCTGGGCAATATCACTAAGGCAACTGCCTATGGGAAAATGGTTCAAAGTGCCCATTTTTACATGAACATCTTACAGCCTTGAAACATGTTTTAATTGATTCTTTGTAAGATTCCAAACAAGTTGGTATACCGTCCACCTTTCAAATATTTAAAGAAAAAGAAGTTACAGCCAAATATTAAAATTGCCCTGTAGTGTACAAGCGGTATGCCACTTTTTGCCAGAATTTGCTAAATCTGTGTACAGTGATTTGCCATCTAGTGCAATGTGTCTTTTTGACACGGCTGGTTGTAGCAACCCTCAACCTAGATCAACAAATCTAGCGTTTTCATGGCCTCTTAACATATGATTTAATTGCAATATTTGACAGTCAAATATTGCAATTAAATGTAAAGACTAGCGTAAAGAGGCCATGAAAATGCTAGATTTGTCGATCTACCCTCAACCACTCCTTGACCTTAATTGCAAAATAGACAAGTCTTAAGATTTGAAATTTGAATTCTATATTAATCTACAGAGTACAGGAGACACAAGCGAATGAGTCTTTTTTATTCTTCCGTATTCACAACCACAATGAAATGCCCATAATTTCAAAACTTGTCTTTGACGTTGCTCGTCTGAGTCGCATCTACTTAGTAAATGGTCATACGATGGTATGACCATTTACACGCCTGACACGCAATATCATCGCGGCAAAGGGTGTATACTTAATGCATGGGTGACGGGTGTTCGCGTACCCAGTGGTGCTAATTTCCATGTGTTCCCAAACCACATCAAAATCTCATGTCTGGCCTTCCTATTCTGCTACCGGGTTGTACTTTTAAAATGTGCTTGTGTTTTTTTATCTGCAGGTCTTCACCGTTGAAGCCATGATGCCGTATCTGGAACACCTGCCAGGCGTGTTCTGCAAGAACCTCTTCCTGAAGGACAAGAAGAAGAAGCTCTACCTGCTCACAGCTCACCACGACAGACAGGTCACCCTCAACACTCTCGTCAAGAAAGTTGGCGCTTCCGGTGGGCTACGGTTGGCTGATGAATCCATCCTGTACGAAAACCTTGGAGTGCGCCAGGGCTGCGTGACACCCTTTGCCATTCTGAACGACAAGGCTGGGAAGGTGATCTTCCTGCTGGAGGCTGACCTGGCCAATGGAGGACATGAGAAGGTTTATGCCCATCCTCTTGTCAACACAGCCTCCACCGCCGTCTCCTCAGAGGACCTGGTGAAGTTTGCCAAAGCAACTGGACATGAACCAGTCCTTGTAGATTTAAGTTAGATTGGTTGCATCGCAGCATAAAATACAGTGGAAACTTGTTATAACGAAGATTTTGGAACCATGCACAATGATTGTTATATTAGGGTTAAAAAACAAAAAGAATATGTAAAATTACATTGTTATAAGATGGTTTTGTTATATCAGAGCTCTTAATAACGAGGTTCCACTGTACAGAATTCAGATTAAATTTCAGATTTCATTCCATTATCCTTTGTTTAACATACATTTTGGTTTCAGACATTTACAATGATCATCATTAAAAATGTCAAATTGAGTACAAAGAACAAATAAACATTCATACAAATATAACATATTTTGAAAAAAACAAAGCATGCATACAATCGACATAATCAAAGAGACCAAGGCTGAACATGGAACAGTAGCTTTATAAGCATTGCATCTATGTTTTAACAAAGTATGCATATTTGTATTATTAGTATTAAAGAATGATTGTAGAGCTTTTTGTACCTACATTTGCATAATTCAGATTCAATAATTAATTAAATTAGATAAGGATGGCATCCGTGACTGAAAGTTTTGTTTAATTCTAATCATGAATGTTTGAAATAATGCAAACAATATGTTGGCAAGTTTAATATACATGTATAATGTATCACCAAATTATGTTGTGGTTTATTATCTTATTTTAAAAATAATGTACTAAAAATTTCATCTTGATAATCGCATGATAATTTGCATACTTTGTAGGATGTCGTCTTATTGGTATTCAACATTATCTTGAGGTTTGCAAGCAATGAAAATTCATGAATATAGATTTTTGCAGGATAGAAAATATCTATAGCATGATTCAATACAATCATGAAAGTAATTTGCTGCAGCTGAAATGAAGTTACATACCATTATTGAACTCCATATTATCATACCATATTTTGTTCAGAAATCCTCTCAGGACTTGTCCATTGAAATAAAATGTCATTTTATATATTTATATAATATAAGAAGAGAAAGGCTCTAAAATTCAAATATGTGTGTCAAACTTTGCTGTCATTGTATTCATGTACCTATGCACTACATCAATTCCAATTGTGTGTTCAATTTAATCACCAATACATTCTATGTGACATGAACTTTCTATTTAAAGGGATCTAGTAACATTGTCAAAATCCACAAAACTCATCAATACTGTATAGACATTGTCATAGTCAAAGTTTTCAAACCGCAAAAATGTATTCATTTGTGATGTTTTACATAATGGTCAGTACCACATGTATGCTCTATTGCATATATTAATAGAATGAAAAACAACAGTTGTGACTTGTGAATAAGACGCTGTATTATCTCTGAACAATTTACACTATTAACAGTGTTCTGTGTGTGACATTTCGCCTAATATGACAGTATTATCTCTAAGTGATCGACACTTCTATCCGCTGTTCTGTGTGTGACAATTTTACAGTGTGTGACTTTTTGTATACAACCACTGGAATTAGGACGGATGGCATTTTGCCCTATTTATCAAGTTCAATTCTTAAAAACCCTCGCATTTCAGTGGTTGCAATATATTGCTAAATCTCTTATGACATTATGTATGTCTTCCTCATTTGACAAAATAAAACTACTATACAATACTTCTAATCATAATCTCACCTGTATTTAATTTCTACTGCGTTTATGTACTTGAACCATTAACAGTGGAACCTCGTTATATTGCATAAATAGTTGCAATTAATTGTAAAGTTGTAATTAATAATTGCAAGTCAATAAATTTGAACCAATCAGATTTGCGCATTAAGTCACACGATCTAACTTGCAATTGATTGCAACTTTTCTTCAATGGGGCCCTGATCTTTCTTTCCTTTTAGCTGAAAAAGAAAAACAAGATGAATAGGGATGACCATTCAGGCATCAATTGTAAACAAATGAACCAGGGTGAATTTAGATGGGAATTCTATTCAGAATTGTTCAGATATCCAGTTTTGAAAGAACAATTATGTAATGCTTTATACAATTGTTGGACTATACCCAGGGAAGCTATTTTACTGTACAGTATACACTGCTCTTTTAACTTGGGGCCCTATTACTACATTAGAAAAGGTCCCCGTTGCAGAAACAGCTGCACTCGATTGTAAAGTTGCAATTAATTGCAAGTCAGAAAATATCAGTGCACATTTGAACTTATAGCAATATAGTGACTTCAGTCACACATTCCGACTCGCAATTGAAATGCCCCATGACACTAAATTGGTTGGTTTTAATCTCATTTGGAAGTTCATTGAATAGAACATGTGAAATGAAAATCATTCCCTTTCGAATGATCTCATAGTTGTATACTTGGATTTCAAAATATTTTATTTATATATCATCTAGCCAGCCAATATCTTGACTTTTGAATACACTTTTAAATACACTTCTTTCAAAAAAAGTAAAAAGAGGTTTTTAAAAAGTTGTTGAAATCTCTATTTAATCATTATTTTAATAAAACATCACATGCACAATTTTGTATGAAAAATGGTTGAAACCAATGATTTTTTTTAGAAAGCGCCCTCTTGAGTTTTAACGGCTATTTTTGAATGATAACCAGGTTTTGACTTAGTTGTTTGTAAGTTTCTATACCTTTCGACCATGGTGGAGTTATAACTAGTATTAGTTTGAACTGTAATGGTGCAGGCTTTGGTTAATACAATTCAGTTTGACCAAAACTCAACTAAATCGATTGCAACACTTTCTGCAACGGGGGCCCTAATCATTACCCCTCTTCACTTTGAATGCTGATGTTGGTATATGGTACATGCAAGGAGTAGATCGGAAAAAAAAATTTCCGCCAGCTTGATTGTCGGATCGCGGGTTTTCGGAATGGGATAAAGTAGAAAATCCGATATTAGAGTAAATCCCATGAAGAGGCAAGTATTTCTGTTTAATGCAAGGCGGTACTAGTGGGCCATGGTACTATCGTTTGAGTGTTGTGGCTATGCAGGGCACAGGCCCAGTTGGGTAATTGTGAACCCTTGATATAAGGACAAACCTTATTTGACTCTTAGCCTAAGACTTTTATGTCACGAGTAGAACCCAGTGCTTTTCAGCCACATTGCTGCCCAGACGTTTATTTGATTAAAAAAGGGCTAATAAAAGTACATACAGTACCCCCCCCCCCCCCCCCCCCCCCCCCCCCATCCTTTCATATCGCTGTCTGAAATCAAAGACTAACGCCCGGCGTCCGGATATATATATCCGGCTTACGCAATTTGTAAATTATCTGCGCATGCGTTCTTGAGACTTTCAAGGCCGGTAAAATAAAGGTGGGATTGGGACAAACAGCTGCTCAGAGTTGACCCGAAAGCTTCGTTGAGCAGCCGTTATCGACCCGTAGGCCGTACCGTAATTCGCGCGGTATATGTACCGGCGGCATTCCACACGTGTATGCGTACGTTGCATGTGCAGTATAATGGTGATCGAAACGAATTTTTAGACTACGTCTATCTGCTTCATATTCACAGTTGATAATTTACCTGGTCACAAAACAGAAGAGGGACAAGTTAATGTTGATCCCTCCGTACATTGCAACACTATAATATTCCGGTAAATGTGAGCTTTTTTCGTGATTTCATTGAAAGTTGTGTCGGATGTAATTTCGCGTTCGCAGATTATGACATTGCCAGCACAGTGCAGCTGATTGAGAGGCACCACCATCCACCACCATCGCGCATCGACAGCTGATTCTTGAAGTGGTATCGGTAAGTAAGCTTAGGAAGGCAAACATAACTCATAAGTCTATTTTTTTATTATGTTATTTTACCATGGATGAATCATTACTTTTACAGTTTTAGTTCTTCAAAAACATCGTTGACAAATTGGATGGTGCCTGGCCCTGGAGTCCTGGACCATTCTGTGGACTGGTTTGGTCTCCGTCTCTGAATCTGATTCTAATCTAAAAGTAAAAGACTAAACTACAGTAAGCCATGAGTGGCATGACATGTCCTTGATTGAAGGAGTGAATGTGAAGATAATGTCTTTAATGACCATGATGATATATATTTTAAATGTTCTAAATTTAATATCAGTACAATTTTTGTTGATGTGCTAACCTAACCAGGCGCCGTACATAGTACGGCGCCTGGCATACTGAGGTGTGTATACCGTGATGGTAACACTTGATAGGCTTTAACGGCAAACACACTTATAAAAAAAATATATATATCATACTTTAAATAACATATCTCGGTTCATACTTACGAATTATGTTATGCATGGACATCAATGATCCAAATTGCAAAACGTCTGATGCTCCATTCGTTTGATTTATCCTGAAATTTACTATAAAACTGGCAAGATTACAGAAGTGACGAAAATGGTATCCGAATTTGTTCGCTGCAAGCAATATCAGGTGATCAAAAACTTGTCGGCAATGCACCCCCTGTACCCGATCAACCGATCGCCCCGCGCATGCGCTATGCATTGCCAACGAGTTTTCGGTCACCTGACATTGCATGCAGCGAACAAAGACGAAGGAAATAATAGTCATCATCATCATCATCATCAATTTGAGCTAAGTTATCATTCTTTTGCAACAATTTAAATAGCAAGCAAGGTAGGTTGAATGTTTAATTAATGTCTAGAACTAAAAAAAAAATAATAATAATAGATGGAAAGTTCTTGAAACCACCCGTCGGCAAATTTCCTACAAATTTTTCGTCTTCACAGCGCCGTCCTATGGACGGCGCTGATCACAGTTATTGATGTGCGTGTCTCGCTTGTAATTTTGTATATTTGTTTTTTTTACTGTTTTTACAGAAACCTTTAAATAATATATTATTATTAACGCCTTGCCTTTTTTGCTTACCTAACTCTAACTTCTAAGTGTTGGCTTTTAGTTTATCCCCCCCCCCCCCCCCCCCACCACAGGAATTTACTTTTTACCTTGATTTCTTCCTAGGCATCATGCAGATTTACAGATTTGAAATCTTATTTATGATCTCAGAATATCATGTTCATGATTATCCAACCCCTATTACACACTTCACATACATTCATTTTGTGAATGTTGAGGACCTAATCTATGAGCACTGCACTGTAGTATTTCTACACAGTCATGCACATGGATCAAGAACTGGGAAAAGGGAATTTCAATTAGTCTTAATGTTACCTTATTTTGAGTAGTTGAGCGATTGACACACTCAGAGTCATACAGACATTAGTATAATGTTGCATGTAGATCAACAAATCCATTGTTTTCATGGCCTCTTTAACACTTCTTAAATACGAAAGGCAAAGGTGCAGTAAATGTAAAAAAGAGGCCATGAAAACGATAGATTGTCAATCTGTCTTGCGTGCAGCAGGCTGTGGCTCTGCAGCCATGTAGATAATGCATGGTTACGCCTACGGTTTTATTGTTGACTACCACAAGTGCCACCCATTCCCTGCCACATTTTTCCAGAACATATGACACGTGACTGGAACACACTCGCTTACTGACATCAACTAAATATTCAGTTAAACAAAATTAAGCTTCAGCTGCAAGTTTGATTGAAGTGGTCTTCTCCAGTTGACCTCTAACGCACCTCAGTTGAGTGATGTTCCAACCGGAGCTTTTCAACCTAACCAACCGTGAAACTGTGAAACCATGCATTGTCTGTATACTTAATCAGTTACTGCTCCAAGGAAGGTTTATTAAATTGTCATACAATCTGTTTCTTTCTTCTGTGCACAGTGAACCAGTGACAACTACAGTAGATCTTCATTCATCATAGCTTGTGGTCCTGACTTGAGGCAGATTCAACAAATCTCACAATGATCATTTCCAGGCTACCAGGAAGGCTCTTCCCAAGCAAAGTGCTGGAGGTAACAGAATAATTCATAATAAGTTAACATGAGACAAAATTGAAAAACAGATTCTTCTTATCTGTCTTCTACAAATTATCTGTCTACAAATTATCTGTCTTCTACAGATAATTTGTACAACTTTTCTTGATCTAGTGTTTTAGGGACTCTGGTTTTCTTTGTAGGTAATACATAATAATAGGAAGTACTCAGTTGTGTTTTGAGTTGCTTCCTCTATACCACGAAGTAACTAGTAAGTGACATAATAGTTGCATTACAGAGAAGCGAAGTTGAGAAACAGGCATTTGATGTCTAATGTCACAAAAGAAAAGTTTAGGTGAATGTTGACTGCACAAGGGATCCAGATAAGTTACACTCATACTGCCAGCATACTTCTGACAGGCATGGAAGGTAAGTCCTGTGAAATGAAATTTATTATACATTTTATTTGTATTTAATTTATAAAATCAAGATGATATATTGATTTCATAAAGTGATAAACATTGTCTTTTTTCCCCTTTTATCTTTCTTCTCATTCTTCAGGCTGGGAAGCATGTCCACCGATACGAGAAAACTCCCGCACCAAGATCGGCCTTACTGCTCCTGTTCTTGGGAGTTGGGATCTCCATGTTCAGCGCACACCAGCTCAGAACAACCTGCTCCATGCGGCCCATACGAGCAAAGTAGACTGGATGATCAGACACTGTGACTAGAACATGATGAGGACTCAAGACACAATGTAGTCAACCCCAGTTTTAACGTTGGGGTCTGCTTTGTTTCGTGATTGCTCAGAATGGTAATTTGTCGCAACAAATTTAGAGGAAAAAAGGATACACAAGAATCTGTATGTGGGTCTCGTGGTTGTTTCTTGATTGGTGAGGGCAATATGAGATGACCAGTTCAGATGGACAAAGTTGTTGCAACTCACCAACGATGGATGTTGGGGTCTGCATCCTTGTGAATTGTTGATGAGTTGTTGCAACAAGTTCAGATGGATAGAATTTGATCTAAGGATGGGGGTGTTATTGTTGGGTCCTGTTTCAATTCTTTGTTGATACATCACAACAACAGCAGATGGATGGAATTCGACCCAAAGATGGGGTATTATTGTTGGGTCTTATTTTGAATTTGGATTCTTTATGTATCACAGCAATATCATGTGGGCCCCGATGCAGGAAGAGATACAATCGATTGTAAATAGCAATTAATTGTAAGTCAGAAAATGTGGGCCGTTTGACCAATCGGGTTCGGACATTTAGAACACATGGTCAGAATTACAATTGATTGTAACTTGCAATCGATTTAATCTCTTTCTGTAACGGGGCCCTGGACTGACAGTGTAATTGATCCAAGGATGGATTGATATACTTTTAATTGTTGGGTCCTATTTCTGATTGATGGTAGTGGCCCTACCATCCTAGTGTTCATTTTACTTAGCATACTTCATGCTAGAACTATGTGTCATACACACTGTATGCACTTATGGAAGAGGTAGTAGGCAGGGCAGTGGATACACATTGAGGGGGGAGGGGGCAAATTCCCTTTAAGTTCCCCAACCTAATGATTTAGTCCAGGGTATGCCACTGAGTTGCCACTACCACCACACCTTTTTTGCCTTACATTTATCATTGAAATCTTTCAATACAAGCTTATTTGATATGAGGGTCAAGTTGTGTGATACTTAAACATGTTATTTGGCGTGTTATGTAATATAACATTTGCAATTATATTGTGATAGTGATAGATATCAATAGCCACACTCAGTTCTTGACTGATGAACTCACGTCAACTTGTTACCTCCTTTGTTTTCATGTTTAATATCGTCATTGTTACTAAACATTTTACATTTATTAGAGGTGATTAAGATATGTTATCTCACAAAAATATAATTTGCATGTACAATGTTGTAGTTATTAACATCTTTATTTTATACTAACTGAACATTGGAAATTCAGGAGAGGAATTTACGATATGATGTTTTTATCTCATGAAAATACAAGTGTCTGCTATTGAAAATTGAATCAGTATGAGGGATGGTTTTAGTTTTTAATGTGCATCTTATGAGTTGCCAAATAATTTTCTTACACATTAGCTATGTGACGTGGCCACTTGCAAAATCCGACAAAGGTTTGATAAACTAAGTTTTATCATAATTAATTGCCAAATACATGTAATATAAAGTGAAAATGGAAAGTGTTATTTACAGACTCATTGCAATAGGTTTGTACACAGATGAAATTATCCTCACTATTTAATATAAATTTAAATTATATAATTAGTGTATTAATGGCAAAGTGGAAATTGAAAAAAAAAACAAAGCTGGTTTCACACGAGTATGAGGAAAACAACAAGGCATGACATAACCACTTGATTTGTATTTAAGTTTGTTTGTTTCAGACAAGGTTACTGATTACTAGATCCCTAACAATTGTGACTGGATATAGCAAAACCCTGCAATTGTCGGTGATTTTCAAACCATTAGAAAGGCCTCACAAGCTTTCATTTGATGCTTTGTTCTAAAAATAATTGGTCAATAATTGGCAAACAAATGATTGTTTTAATTTTTACAAACATAGGTCTTTTACACACATTATGTGAACTTAAAATGCCAATTTCTTCAAGACATGAATTACCAATAAGTTCAGGGTTTTGCTATATCCAGTGAATTTGTAAATTTACAAAGGTTAGTTGATCCAAGTTAAATAGCCTGTAATAACCTTGTTCCATCAGGGTAACAAAATCGAGGAACCAGCAAAGTTAGAGTTTTTCAGAGCTTGTTTTGATGCATGAAAATATCCATACTAAAGGCTATAGTCATTTAGATGTTACATGACTAATAGATTATGTTATGTATTAGTCATATATTTTTGTTTTCACTACATGATCTATTTACTCAATAAGCTAGTGCCGAGTTATTCTGTATATTTCACTAAATGCTTAAACATTGACTCTAAATTCTAAACGTTTTAAAATGTTTGTACGTTATTTTAAAAATGCTCAATGTTTAAACTTTTAGTAAATGTTTTGACTCTGCACTAGTACATGTATAATACATAACTTGAATACTGTAGTATTTAATGTTATTGGCCAACAAGTATGGAGATATAAAGCCTGGCGCAGACAGAGCCGACTGGACCCAATCCGACTGGTTTTCAGTTGGATTGACTCGATGTGCATTGCCTCACGACTCTGATTTTGCCAGTCTGAACTCTGAAGCCAGTCAGGCCCGAATCAACCTGTTGAATCGGCCGCGACTGGCTTTCAGTCAGCTCGGGTTGGGTCTGGTCGAGTCAGCTCTGTCTACACCAGGCTTAAAGGGGACCACCAGGCAAAGAACAACACGTAATTATATGTTTCGGTACCGTTTTGTGATATCAAATAGATGCACAACATTTTGCAAAGGTTTGTGTAATTCATAAACAAAGCAATTAATTTCCACCACTTACGGAACCACTACTATTTCCTGGTTCCTGGTTTGCGAGTGCGCCAATGCTATTCACGCGTATGTTTGGAGACAATGGAATCCCGGGTGATTCGTTCGCTCTGCACAAATTAGTCTCGTACATCAGACCGTGCTTTAGAATGGTGATGCGTTTTCCGATTATATATTTTTTTCTTGAAACATATTTTGGTGAACTTGTTGATGGAATGGAATTCTGAAGATGTTACCTTTCATTTATAATAATATTATTTTTGGGTGGTGGTACCCTTTAAAACATTTTTGGTGCTTTTAAAACATAATAGTGTAATCGAATGAAAGTTGTATATATCTGAAATTTGTAACAAATTATATTTAAACATTTGTTTTGTGTCTATTCTGCCAAAGAAAAGTGTACTTTCAATTAAAGTTGTTTGAAAATATGAGATTCATGTAATGTGTGTACATATTTTCCTAGTCATATTGCCTTGTAGATGGCCCATATTAGTTCCATTATAATTCTATTAGAGATGATAGGGCTACAGTGAATAAAATACACGGGGGCTCGGGACAAATTTGCCCCCGAAATACCTAAAAGAACCCAAACATTTATAAAAAAAAGAGAGCCTGAAAATTTGCATAGAGTTCAATGCAAATCAAATTTTGGAGTGTTTTTTTTTGTACAGGCAAGCTTGAAAAGTAGCCCCCGAAAAATAATTTTGTTTTCCCTGTTGGGGGCTAAGTATGCAACAAGTAATTGCTTAGTTGCCAACTCAAATTAATTTGTTGATACATGGTAATAAATGCTTACCTAAATTACTAGTTATAAGGGATAAAGGAAATTGTGTATGTATGTATAATTAATGTCCCTTTGCAAGAAATCCCCACCATGTAATGAAGGAAATGTAATCTACAGAAAATGAATGTTTGTGAGTGACCCTGGCCTGGGTGATGTTTTGTGTGTGTGTGTGTTGTTGTTTTTTGCTCACATGTCTTGACGTATGTGTGTTATGTTCACGTGTCTTGACGTGTGTGTGTTTCTGTAATGCAAGTATGTGTTTGTTGTTGTTCGTGTCTATACTTATGCTACGTCTGACCATGGATTTAATATACTAGGGGTCCTAGTATAATCCATGGTCTGACCAACCCCCTCAGCTCTCTTTTATGATTTCATGCCTCGATTGGCCGATTGTAGTCCTACCCTGACCAGTTCTATCCGGTTCTATTTACATACTGGGGTCTATTTGAAGTAGATTACATAACAACAATACATTGTCAAACTAACACCCTGGAACAAGCCTATATGCATATTGTTACACCAGACAACCATTACGTAACTCTTGATTTAGGTCACCTTCAATATACATGCAGCAGACATCTGGTGTAGTCTAGCAATGCAGACTCTTTTTGTCAATTTCTCCAGCATCGAGGGCAAACCGGTACTTGGGTACATTAGGTTGTAAGTTCAATCTGCTAGTTTAAACGAAATGACAAATGACTTAAAGTAAAATTAACAAATTAAATGCAATCAGGGTAATGTAGGTAGAATATAGTGTTATTGGCACCAAATGGCCCTTGCAATCCTAATTGAGGGACACCCTCAGAAGTGTGATGTATGTGTGTGTGTGTGTGTGTATGTGTAATGGAACATCCATGTATATGATGCATAATTGTGTTCACGAAATTGTTATTGATGTTTTTTGTTCCGTTTACTTGGAGAAATAGGCCCCCCAAAAAAGTGTGTGGTGTGGAGGGG
>JBAMJV010001511.1:0-104355 GCA_037951105.1 Echinarachnius parma | reverse complement strand
CCCCCTGGATACGCCTATGATTGAACTACGTTATAAACTACAGACAGATTTGAAAATAGTTGTATATGCGAGTGTAGTATTTAAAGTAATATGAGTGTATGTCCTCGTACGAGTGCAGCTATAGTGTTGCATGATATTATTTACACAAAGACATCTTATCGCAAAGGTAATATCTCGTGAAAATACAACACATCAACAATATAGTAGTGAGACATAATACATCATTAATATTTAGTACATTTACTAGATAAATCATTTAACTATTTAACTATCATGACTATTAAAGAGCACAGAAGACTGCGCAAGAAAATCAATGCATGGGCAGAGGTCCACTGTTTTTGTTTTATGTTAGTGTATTACAGGGATAGTACAGTTCTGGTCAAACTTAATTCGACTAACTCAAACTTGAAAGTTATCATTAACAAATAATATATTTGATGTGTGATGATGATTGAATAACATAAAAACATATACATTTCAAATACCATAGTATTAAAAGAGCAGCAGTTAACAAGACAACATTAAGACACCTACTGTTCTAACAATTTTTAAAACATAAATTTGAACGTGTCGTGAGGTTGAAATAATTAATCCATACAAAAGATCATCAAAAACAATTGAGCCACTTTTGTCGATTTTTTTTTACCACAAAATTATATACTGTAATCCGGTATATATTGAATATGTAAAATAATGTATATAATAAACAGTAAATAATAATGCAAATGAGATAATAATCAAGAGTGTGTCAAATTTCCGGGGAATTTTCCATCTTACAAGATTGTTTATAAATATATTATTCATACACATTTCCACTTTAGATAAAAGAGGTTACCTTTTCCTTTTAAAAATGCCTATTGAAATATGAAATGGAACGTTCAGTATTTTGATTTTGATTGTGTAATGTGTCCTAAAATAAGAATTTAAGCATAGATACGATGCTTTCTGATGACGTTAACTCAATTTGTATGGTAAGTGCATTTATCGCCTTTTGGAACTAGAGATACATGACAAAGGTATTAGGCAAAAACAAAGGAGCCCCTCCATATTTGCACTTCCTTTTCCAACACAAAGCCCCCTGTTCACTCCCTCTCGGAAGCGGGATAAGAATGAAACACAATCGGAAAGCGCATTATTCTGCCATTCATAGAAACATGAATTAACAAAACCAACCACTCGTTTATAACTATATATTTTATCTATAATACATTCCCGTTAGCCCGACCATGCCGACTGCAGCTGCACTAGGTCCGAGCATTGGCTCGTTAGACGGGTGTACGATCGATCAGCAAATCTACGCGATAACTTGAGTTAGCGTACTTTCGCTGACATTGTACGCCCTCTTTCGACCAGCTGCAGTCGGGCCGTTACGTGAATGTATTTAAGATAAAGAACGATAACCAAATGTATATCAAAGTTGCACTTGAGTATTGGTACTTCCCGAAATGCCATTATGGCACTAAATTTGTTGGTTTTAATTTCATTTGAAAGTTTATTGAATAAAACATGTGAAATGAAAATCATTTCCTTTCAAACGCTCCCATAGTTGTGAAATTAAGGATGCATTGTAAGTTACAGATGTATCAACAAAGTTTTGAGAAACCAGACTTACAAAAATGAGTCAAATATATTTTTAAAACAGTTTTGGTCTACTTTCTTAGGGAATATAACTCATTCATTATATAAATCGCTTCAGATTCCACTCAAATTTCAAATGTATATAACATTTTCGTGTGCTTGTATTTAAGAGGGGAGTGTGAGCATTTTATGTAATGGCAGTATACTATTTAATTTCGTCAAAGGGGCTCAAATTCAGTTTCATATCCACCTGTTAATAACTTGTTTTAACTCAACAAAACTGGTTTGTATCAATCAATCTGCTTTATTATTGCTCCAGGGTCCGTCGCTATATTGTTGTCTAAATTTGAGCAATTGGTGGACTTGCCTTTAGATGGTTTTGGATGCGTTGCGGCGTCGTGAATCCGCACTTGTGGTACAATGTTAAAACGCTTGGTTAAACAATTTAACAACTTGTTGAACATTTTCAAGAACCGCTATTTAACATATGAACCATCCAACTGTGGTTGAAAACATTCAACAACCAGTTTTTTAAAGCTTACACAACTGTTGTCTTAATTTTGTCAACAACTGTTGTTTAGAATAAATTTCAACGACCCTGTTGTTGAAATAGCAAAAATAGAAAAATAGCCAAAAAAAAGACGTAAAGCGGGGATCTTTGGGTTATAAGACTAACACGCTACAGACAGCGCTATCTCGGTTAGCTTGGTTTGCAGTATGACAAAAGGAGTTTTCCGCGGTGATTTCGCGGTAGAAACTATCACGTGATTTACCACTTTTCAACAACGCTTTCAACGGCCGCTTTACACAATTTCTACACAACCCCTTCTGTCTACAACTCATCATGCTACAACTCAAGTTGTATAAAAAGATTCAATAACTATTTTTACACAGGGTTT
The DNA here is from genome assembly GCA_037951105.1 of Echinarachnius parma. Classification (NCBI taxonomy): domain Eukaryota; kingdom Metazoa; phylum Echinodermata; class Echinoidea; order Clypeasteroida; family Echinarachniidae; genus Echinarachnius; species Echinarachnius parma. The sequence goes on along the minus strand of JBAMJV010001511.1, from coordinate 101,878 downwards.
TAACAGTGTAGGCAAAATTGAGGTTTCGTCCGTAGTTCAAGTTGATCTATGCTGGCTCTACATCTAAAACGAAATAAATCGATCACATGGCCACCCACTTCTTCGATTTGTTTAGTTTCAAGTTAACGGTCGCAAGCAGCATAGCTGTTCGTGAAGCTTCGCTTACCTTGATTCTACCGACCACAGGACGTGCACTTTACGGTGGCGCGAAGCATCCAAAATCAAGTCGTAAAAACAGCTTAAATTTTGATGTAAAAAATAATGCGACATACCCTCGAGCGATAAGAAAACCGTTAAGTTATAATTGATACCGACCTATTTGGTTAAGTTCAGTGATCTATGACGTGTAAAACGAAACTGCATTAGCGCCCGTCAAAGGAGTACATTTATTTTACGCTGGCCCGCCAAATGATATCATATTATAAAATAGTTGAGTACTTACGTCATTAAACAATATTATCTGTTCTGCTGGTGTATCAGTTCTGTTATCACGGCAGGTGAACTACAAGCAGGCATTTCCTTCACCCTGTTACATGTTCCGATCAAGTCACAGTACCGAACACTTTTTATACTGCACCAGTAGTATAAGTATAACATCAACCGTTTCGTACAGTATAATGAAAAATACGGCATGAATATAATAATATATATGAAAATGGCGTTCCCGCCGTGTTCATGCATGAGTTTTGCGACAGGCTTGCGCGTATGCGTAGTACAACCGTAATTATGACGTATGAAGAACACTATGTTGGGGATTCCCGCGAATAGAAAATGAAATTGAATTTTCTAGAGACGAGCATCCATTGACTAATTGGTCATTCCAATTATTAGCATTTCACCCAATCAATGATCCTGACACTTCTTGTTTGTATCTGTTTGTTTAAGAGAGGGCTTAGCGGCCGCGTATGGCCCAAATATTATACCAATGGCTTGTCTCAGGCCCATACCGTTCCAGTAATACACACATATATTAGAATGAGGCTTAATTGAAAACAAACTTGATTAAAAATCAATAACATAAAAATCCCCAAAAATTTGAATAAGATTAATTAGAATGTCACACATTTCAATATTCAATGCGCAAGTAACCACATCAATCATGTCAATCCCATGCACGAACTAGATCAATCATTCAATATATTGACACTCTTGTATCATGTCGTGGTACATGATGCATTATCGTTGCATCATTGCCTTACCTGACGAGTGCGGAATGTTAAGAAATTGATTATTTAAAACAAATATGATGTAAAATACGAAAGCTTGCTAATCGGTGAAAATAACTCAATGTTGTAACTTAATATTTAGAAATGGCGCCACCTTGTGCTTAGATAATTCTGACCGATTTTTTAAATTTCATTCATATCAGGAATATTTCGAGTCCACTGTGCTGTCCCTTGTCACAGCCACTGGATACACAGGGAAAACATGACTCCACATTCCCTCAAATAATTAAAAAAATAACAATTCCAAAACAAAATATAAACCGAGCACAAAAAGTAACTTCACCCCTAAGAAATTGCCCATAATTTTATAACCAAGAATCGTTTCAAGATTTCGTCTTGCCAATATATCCATATGGAAGTTAAGAAAACAATGTGTAAAAATAAGAGGTAACCATTAATCCATGGTTGAGTGAGCACACATTACAGAAAAAATAGTCATATTTAAAAAAAATCGCAAAAGTATTATCATTATTACAAATTATTGAGAGTTGGAAAATAAAAAAATGCACTGTTTTACTATTAATGCATTTTACCACATGTGCCATCAACAAATCAAGATGAATGGAATATCAAACAGCATTGTTTCATAAACCATGATCAATGCATTCCGCAACATATGCGGATTCACAATAATGTACAGGCACGCGCAATACCTTGTGACTTTTGAATTGGGCCATTTTGTCTTTAATCTGTGCTCATTCAGCCATAAAGTAATGAATATCTCTGATTTTCGCACATATCGAACATAACTGTGCCAATATTGTGGTAAGATGACATCTTGAAACAATAATCGGTTATGAAATTATGGGCAATTGCTTAGGGGTGAAGTTACTTTTTGTGTTCGGTTTATAACGTTAGACTGTATCATCATCCCTTAATTGAAGACTTGACGCCTCGCCCCTACACAGCAGTAAGGCCGTGATATGATACTGCCCAATAAACACATCAGTATTATGCTTATGTTATGTTGTATTGATGTTTGTGCCGTACTAGAATGATGGTACAGGTGGTTGACTACCATCGGAATGCATTCCCTAAAGCTTTCTATGTTGATCATAATTTTCTCCATAAATTAAGGATACACTTTAAATATCTTAACCCTAGTCATTCTTCTTTGACCAAAAAGGTACAAGATAAGTTTGAACGCTGAGGTACTAGTAGTTTGAATTTTATTTGACAAAGGTGATAGATCATTCTAACAAAGGGGTTGAGATATAGCTTGAGAGAATTAAAGCAATGTAATGCATACTCCTTGCGCTATTTCCTCCTAAGTCTCTTTTCGTTTCGTTTATTCATGGTAACTTAAAACAAAAAACGGTATAAAAGAAATTCAAAATATCAAACATTACAATTCATAAATACACCAAAATTATGCAATATAAATCTCCAAGATATTGTGCCGTTTTAAAATTGACGATTGAAATTAATCGAGCGAATGTACAAAAGGCTCGGGGCCTCGTGGATGAAAGTCATGTCATCTATATTACAGAAAATTTTACTATCAAATCCGAATTTATTTAAAGTACACAACATATTTAATGTACGAATATCTGGCTGCTTTCAAGGCGATTAACGAGACATTCAAGTAATGTTTGCCTATTACGTTTGTCGCAATTCGAAAATTATTTTGAGCGAGTGCAGTAAAAATTCACTTATTGTCATCGTACGAGTGCAGTAAGTAAGTACAATGAGTTAGTGAATATCACTTTGCATTCTCGCTCATAACTCAGCCAAAAAAATGCAATAAACGTAAAATGTTCACACATTACTTTGTGGACATATCAGATTACTCTAATACAAATGTTATTAATCACTCATCATTTTTTGCACTTGCCCCGAAGTTCTTAGATCATTTTGAAAATGGTATGCTATTTCGAATATTTCACTCAGTTTGTCATGACCTAGTGGAAACAACATTTCTAGATGCGCCCTCTAAACCAAAAACTGCACTGTCCCTTTGAACTGTTTGACAGTCAGTAGGAGTACCCCACAAACCCCAAACAGTAACATAATATTATAAATGTAATACAATTTTAAGAGAACGGCTGATGGTAAATAACATTCGAGCTTACATAGGAATCAATACATTAAAGGGGTAGTTTAGTTTTGGTAGAGAGGGCGCTGCACATCACAATTTTGTTGTGAGGTAATGAAAAACTGAGTGTCGAATTTGAGAGAACATGCAATTTTAATGGCAGAATAAACTTTACTTGGCCAAAATCGACCCAGAAACGGCTGAAATATCAATAAATATATCTGAGCCTATAATTATTTGGGGCCCAACAAATTAATGATTTTTACTTTTTCAAAAAAATTCCAAAAGCTTTTTTAATAAGTTGTTAAAGATCTCTCTATTTAATCATTATTTCAATAAAACATCACATGCATAATTTTGTATGAAAAATTGTAGAAAACAATGCCTCTTAAGAAAGCGCCCTCTTGGGTTTTAATGACTCTTTTTGAATGATAATCGGCTTTTTACTTTTGGTAATTGGTAATTTTGTATACCTTTCGAGCATGGTGGAGTTATACCTATTAGTTTATAATGTTACTGTCCAGGTTTGGTTACTAAAGTTCAGCCTTACCAAAATTGTACTACCCCTTTAAGACACTTTCCTTCTTACATAACCAATATGAACATGTCAATGTAAATAATTATGTCCTTGGATTCCTCGAACATTAACAGTAAAGAAATTACCAATAGTGTGTCAATGAACAGTTATTGTACAATCTTTTTGAGAATTTGCAACCTTACAAAATTGATTATGAAAAATATGAAATTGATAAATATTTATTAGTAACTTATATGAACTAAACCATAATACACCCTTTCTCAAACCAGATACAAATTTTCTTCACTGTTCGTCCTCTCTTATTCACCACTTTCTGTACAGGAACATTGCATGTAGGAACTAAATCTACCTGGGATATGAGAGACTAACACTAAAAAAAAAAAAAAAAAAAAAATGAACTTGTCATGATCGTTTAGCATGGTTATATTATATGAACACATTTCATGATCTATCATCCGTGAGGGAAACAATGCAAACATTTCTTATTTTCACTAGGTCGTCAAAAGCTTCCTGGTTAGCTGTATGCCAAATAATATTCTTGCCATTTTGTGGCCACGCGCATATGCAGCCACACGATAGCTAATTGGTCTGCTCATAACGGAAGTTCCCTCTTCATCTCGGACGTTCACAAAGATCAGTTTTTGGCCAAATACGCAACATATTGTGGCACTACTCATAAGACTGAAACCACTTATTGATGGCTAGGATGCAATATAGCTCGCTATGTTATGGTATAAGACGCCAGAACGTCCGTGACGAAACCCAGTATAATGTCATACAAAAAGTTGTCATCCCGCGAGCACTGGTAGTTTGCCAACGAGTTTTGCAAGATATGTTCAGTTGCTTAAACCCTTAGTTTTGGCAATATCTTTTAAATTATTATTTTTACAACTAAATAAGGATAATTTCGGCGGTATGTTTATTTTGGTATGCTCACGGACGTTCTTTGACTATAGCTTTTTCTTTTTAAATGTACTCTGAGATCATGTTCATTGCCCCCGACGGCCAATTTTTATTTGATACATGCTCAAAACATGCTCAATTAAAAATGTAGTCATTAATGCCATAAATGTTGATCAAAATAAGTATAAATAATTACTCATTACTTTTCACCATTGGGGGCCTGTGAGTGGAAAACTAAATTGTGAAATTATATAAAACTATATATTTTCTGAATGCCCAATTAAGTATTAACACATAACGTGCGACGTACTTGCAGTTCAGATACTGCTTGTATGCCACGTCTATGATTGCAGCAATGGTAATAGAGTACTTGACCAGGTGAATTGTATTGTGCAGTGACATTGTATACGTAAATGGCTATATTGTTTGGTACGCACCCTAATCTGCAGGCGTGGGGCATTTCATTTTAATAGATTCCTTTCATATCCCCGAAAGCAATGTAGCTGTGGCTTTCCAATTAAATTGGCATTGGGAATGTGCTCCAAAGACACTTTGGGGGTTAATACTCTTCAATACTGATTACAACAATAAAAGATAAATTAGAGTAAATGAGTAGACACAGCAAATAGTATCAGTGCTCAAGGTCTGAAAATGGCCCAACGTGCAAAGTTCAACGATGTATATGCTTGTATTGAATCTTGGTAATGGCAGAGCATGGAATAGGGCACATATTGATTCATATAATTTCTGTTTTGTTTCCATATCTTTAGTCCAATGTAAACATGCATATATCAAGATACAGCTTCTATAAAAGTTGCTGTGGACATAAGGTACGTAGATGGTGTATCAACCCCAACACCATTTATGATTACATGACCTTTGACTTTCTTGTCATTAGTTTTATAAATTAAAGGGGACCACCAGGCAAAGAACAACACATTATTATACGTTTTGGTACCGTTTTGTGATATCAAATAGATATCCAACATTTTGCAAAGGGTTGTGTAATTCATAAACAAAATAATTAATTTCCACCACTTACGGAACCACTACTATTTCCTGGTTCCATACGGGCCAACCATTTGCGAGTGCGCCAATGCTATTCACGCGTACGTTTGTAGACAATAATATATTCCCGGGCGATTCGTTCGCTCTCCACACATTCGTCTTCGCAATTCAGACCGCATGAACGCATGCTTTCTAATGGTGATGCGTTTTCCAATTATATGTTTCTTTTCTGGAAACATATTTTTTTGAACTTGTTGATGGAATGTAATACTAAAGATGTATACCTTTCTTTAATAAGAATATTATTTTTGGGTGGTGGTACCCTTTAATTATGCCATTCGAAATTTGTTTATAAAGTATTTTCAAATGCTGTGCACTAATTGAGAATTTAATCTACGGTTAGGACATTACAAGCATTGTTCCAAACATGTCAAAATAAACCACAAAACACAAAAAGTAAATACCCCCCTAAACAATTGCTCATAATTTCATAACCAAGAATCGTATCAAGATTTCGTCTCGCCAAACTATCAATAATTATATAATATTGACTGGCCTTGAGTGGTATATCAGAAATATTGCATTCGCTAGGATCATATTGCACGAGTCGAAGACGAGTGCAATATGATCCTAGCGAATGCAATATTTCTGATATATCACGAAAGAACAAGCCAGTCAATATTATTATTATTATACATACTATCCAGAGCAAAACATTTAAAAACAAAAACATTCATATTACTCAGTCTTGTTCAGTGAAGAAAACCAATGCATTGAATCTCAAATTACTGATTATACATTTTCAACCCATGAAGGGCCATTTGCGCGGACTGTAGCAGAGGTGCGTACACGTATTCATACGTCACAATTAGATACGCGCGAAGCCATTCTTGCGTCATTAATAAACGCGCGTATGAATTTGCGCACTTCCGCGCTGGATATGATATTTATTATTCAGCTCAACGTGCAGGTCTATGGAGGAGTAGTAATATCGTCTGATATTGCACTCGCATACACATTTGTAGAGCTACATAATACACGTGACGATGGTAATATCATAACAATAATGAACGCTATGACTGACAAACCCGAGACGGAAAAAAAATACATGATTTATTGAATCGGAAAACTAGCCTGTATGTGTAATAATGGTAGTTAAGAAAACAATGTGTAAAAATATAAGGTAACCATTAATCCATGGTTGAGTGAGCACACATTAAAGGGACTAACATTGTCCAAATCCTCAAAATCCAATTAGAATTATCATGATTATAGCGGTTCTTTCATATCTTGTTGTGTTTGTATTAAAAAAAAAAAGCATGGGACAGGTTTTGGTTTTTCAAATTTCCCTTTCGTTAAAAAGATATTTACGATTGAAGTGTTCATATGTTAAATTATCCAACGGATCATCGAAACTGTGTACAAAGTCAGTGCAATAAGTTAGTGAACATCATTTGCATTTTGCTTATTTCTCGGCCATATAACGTAAATTTAACTTGAAATTTTCACACAATACCCAGTGGACATATCAGATAACAACAATATACATTGAATCAACCATTCATCACTTTTTGCACATGTCAAACAAATTACTAGATCCCTTTAAAGAGAAAATTGTCATATTTCAAAATTCGCAAAAGTATTATCATCATCATAACAGTTTGTTGAGTATTGGAAAATTTAAATATGCACTGTTTTACAATTGCAATTAATGCATTTTACCACATGTGCCATGAACAAAACAAATTAATGAAATATCAATCAGCATTGTTTCATAAACCATAATCAATGCATTCAGCCGCATGTGCAATGTACAGGCCAGCGCAATGTCTTGTGACTTGTGAATTGGGCCATTTTGTCTTTAATCTGTGCGCATTCAGCCATAACGTGATGAATATCTCTAATGATCACACACAATGTACATAGCAAGTGTACAAATATTATTTTAAGAGGACATTTTGAAACAATTATCGGTTATGAAATTATGAGCAGTTGTTTAGGGGGTAGTTACTTTTTGTGTTCGGCTTATATCATTCCTATGTGAAAGTCACCTCTATATTTGAAGCATTATGCCTGCAAACCCTAATATGCCATGTCCATGCAAAAATAATAATCTGGATCCACAACTACAATCAGAATTGGATGATAAATGTTCGCGTACATAACACAAATTATGTGAAACAGATGGTTAATACTACTGCATACAGTGATTTAATATACACAACCTTGATAACATTGATAACCTTGATAACTGCCACGTGTTTTTTTTATATTTTTTATATATGAGTAGAGTTATGTTGCTTTTTTTTTTTTTTTTTTACATTTGGTGATTTCAAATATGGTTTTTAAGGCCGGTGTTAGTGTTAATTAAACACTAACATCGGCCTTAAACACCATACTTAACATGACTTAGTGTTAGGATGGTGTTAACAAATTTACCTCAAATTTCGCCGTAATACAATCTTCCGTTTTCCGGCAGGCGGTGTTAAAGTGACACAGGTAAAGTGTCCAACTCCACGAAAAATACTTGGAGCTTCCTCGTTTCTCTTCTGCCGTGTTGTTTAGCTTATGGTAAGAGAAGAATAAAATAGGGTTCGGTTTTTTCAAATGTCCCTTTAGTATGAAGATAATTATCATTGAAAATCATTATTTCAAAAGCGTTAGCTAACGGTATTGATTTACGTACAATTGACGTCGCTGAATACGTCCTGCCAGCGTGCGTGATAAATTTTCCCGACCCACTGAACTTTGAGCCTAGTGTGCGCAAATTCCATGAATACCGTACCCGTCTGTAGCTGTATACACGGGTACGGATATCGTCAATATCAAACGGATTATTATCACTGCAACAAATCTACAACAGACCATCAGTATTTGGTGATAAAATATGAACTCAATATTCGTCTTTTCACTAGGTAAACAGTGTTCGTTTTCTTTCAAACGTTCACAAATCTTTCAATTCTATTTTACAATGATATTGATATAGGATTGAAGTCTCAAATGTAAGTTTGTGCAATATCTGACACTTTACACGGATCACTTTAATTGTTATATGTGACTATACCATAGTGTTGAGCTAGTGTTAGTGTTTAGTCAATACTAACAGTAGCTTTGACACCGTAGTTGAAATAAGTTGGTGTTACAGGTTTGACGTCTACTTGTTGACGTATTTCCGGCAGTGCCCCGTGGTAGCTGGTGTTTAGCGTCGTCTGCTAACAAGCCAAATGGTGTTAGTGCTGAGACTCTATATTATGCAAATCTCCGTAGAGAGAACACTAACCCCCTAAGGGATCGAAATGTTAAGGTGGGATTGACAGTGGGCCATTCCGAACGTTAAAATCCAAATTCTTAAAGGGGTAGTTTAGTTTTGTTAGAGAGGGCGCTGCTCATCACAATTTTTGTGAGTGTCGAATTTGAGAGAACATGCGATTTTAATGGCAGAATAAACTTTATTTTGTCAAAATCGAACAAGAAACGGCTGAAATATCAATAAATATATCTGATCTAATAATTATTTGGGGCCCAAATAAATAGATGTTTAAAAAAAAAAAAAAAAAAAAATGCTTGCACTTTTTTAAACATTTTCAAAAGCGTTTTTTAAATAGTTGTTGATGATCTCTCCATTTAATCATTGTTTCAATAAAACTTCACATGCATAATTTTGTATGAAAAATGGGTGAAACCAATGCCTTTTTAGAAAGCGCCCTCTTGTATTTTAACGGCTCTTTTTGAATGATAACGGGCTTTTTACTTAGTTGTTCGTAATTTTGTATACCTTTCGAGCATGGTGGAGTATTAGTTTATAATTTAAATACTATCCATGTTTGGTTACTAAAGTTCAGCCTTACCAAAACTGTACTACCCCTTTAACTTTAATGGTGGTGTTTTCGTTAGTCTGAGCGTGTAAATAAGGGTATGACCCTGCCAGATACCCCATTAATGTTCTGATGTTTTATTCAAAGTTAAGTTTTAATATCTGTGCGTTTATATGTGATTACTTTTTGTTCTACTTGTTTAATTTTGTATACAATTTGTATCGAAACAAAAAGGACGACAAAGAAAAGGTGCATCATAACTACTAATATACCAATAAAAAAAGTGTGCTTTGGTACATCAGAGCAAGACTATTGATCTGAACAATGCTGTCCTATTCAATCGGCCAAAATGGTATATTGAAATTGAAAATACTAGAACAGATGGTAAAATAAAGAAATATAGGCAGTCGTGTATAAGACAAACAAACACAAGGAAAACTATAGTGGAATTATACCAACAAAATTAATATTTTTGAAAGCCATTAATATGACTTGAACGAGAGTCAAATCTATGTTTTTAAAGATTTTGTCTACTTTCTTACGAAATTGCACAAATTCATATTTTGAAATAACTTCAGATTCCACTCTAGTTTCAAATGTATAGGATTTTTTCTATTGCTTGTGTTTGAGATTGGAGTGTGAGCAATCGTGTAATGTTAGTGCACTATTCAATTTCCCCAAAGGTGCTCTAATGCAGTTTCGAATTCAGTTAGAATTATAGTGGTTCCTTCATAACTTGTTTTATTCGTATTATCAATAAAAGCATAGTACAGGTTTCAGTTATTCAGATTTCCCTTCCGTTAAAAAGATATTTACGATTGAAGTATTCAGATGTTAAATTATCCACTGAATCGTCAACACCGTGTACAAAGTGAGTGCAATGAGTAAGTAAATATCACTCTGCAGTTTTGCTCATTACTCGACCTTATAAGGTGCATTTAACTTGAAATTTTCTCACAACACCTAGTAGACATATCAGATAATAACACTATAAATTGTAATCAACCACTTCATCACTTGTTTGCACATGTCACCAAATTACTAGATCCCTTTAAATGGCCACCCACTTATTCGATATATTTAAATTTCCGATTTCGAGCCACCATAAATAATTTCGAGCTACGGACGTAACCGGTAAGGCGCATGCTCGCGCGCCGGAAGAGGTAGATTACTATATCCACTCGCCAGTCAACGTTTGCAACGGCATAGGCTGCTCGCGAAGCTTCGCTACTCCGAAAATACCGACCACAAGTGTGATTTTACTGCACCGCAACGCCATCCAAAATCATTATTCAAGGTCGTGAAATATTGCTAAAATTTAGAAACAAAAAATATTGCGACAGACCCTCGAGCGATAAGAAAACATCGGTCGATACAGACCAATGTTGTTGATTTATAATACTCTATGGCGTGAATTACAAAAATTACATTAGGTACAATTACAAAGGTACAACCTAACATGTCACATTTTTCCGCCAACTGATATCATTTTATTAAACAGATGAGTACTTACCTCATCAAACAATATTCTCTGTTCTTGTGTGCTAGTGTATCAGTTCTATTATCACAACAGGTGTACTACAAGGTATCCATCTTCTTCACCCTGTTACATATTCCGATAAAGACACAGTATCAAACAATTTATACTGCACCAGTAGTATAAGTATTACCGTATACAGTACAATGTCAAATACGGCATGAATATAATATGTTAAAATGGCGTTCCCGCCTTGTTCATGCATTAGTCGACGTGTTGCAAGCTTGCGCGCATGCGTAGTAAACCGTTATTATGACGTATGCGAAACACTACGTTGGGGATTTCAGCAAATCGAAATTGAGTAACTAAATGAGTATTATTTCGGCGGTATGTTTGTTTTGGTATGCTCACTGACGTTCTCTGACTATAGATTTTTCCTTTTAAATGTACTCTGAGATCATGTCCATTATTTGGCCCCGACGGCCAATTTTTATTTGATACATGCTCAAACCATGCTCAATTATAGTCTTTAATGCCATAAATGTTGATCAAAATAAGTATAAATACTTAATAATTACTTTTTACATTTGGGCGCCTGTGAGTTGAAACTAAATTGTGAAATTATATAAAACTATATATTTTTTGAATGCCCTATTAACACATAACGTGCCACGTACTTGCAGTACAGCTAATGCTTGTATGCCACGTCTATGATTGCAGCATAGGCAATAGAGTACTTGACCATGTGCATTGTATTGTGCAGTGACATTTTATACGTAAAAGGCTATATTGTTTGGTACGCACCCTAATGTGCAGGCGTGGGCCATTTGCTTTATAATAGATTCCTCTCATATCCCGAAAGCAATGTAGCTGTGGCTTTCCAATTAAAGTGGCACTGGGAATGTGCTCCAAAGGCACTTTGGAGGTTAATACTCATCAATATGACAACAATAAAAGATAATTCTGAGTAAATGGGGGGAAACAGAAAATAATAGAAGTGCTCAAGGTCTGAAAATGGCCCAAAGTGCAAAGTTCAAAGATCTTTATGCTTGTATTGCATCTTGGCAGGGGCGTAGACAACGGGGGGGGGGGGGGGGGGGGGGGGGGGATGAGGGGGATGCATCCCCCCCCCCCACCTCACAAGGTGGGGGGATGACATGTACAATCATCCCCCCCCCCCCTCCCCAGGTTTTAGGGAAGGATATATTTTTGTCTGTGTGTATCTGTATACGAGTGGGAAAGAAAACATTAGTTGTATGAGCTAAGACTTGTTAATTCTAACGTTAACAAAATAATTTATACATCCATTTTCAATTTTCGCTGCGCGCTTCGCGCGCGAACAGATTATCTCAGTTTGTTGTGTAATACCCGGCGCATACAGAGCCGATTTTTCCGGTCAAGTGCCAGTCGGAGGTCATACGAGGCCGATTCAACATGTTGGATCGGCCCCGATTGAGCGAAACTGACTCTAGCCTGACTGAAAACCAGTCGGATCGGGTCGAGTCGGCTCTGTCTGCGCCGGGCTTAACTTGCGTATGGTCTGGGGTGAGTATTTTTTTCTGTATACCGCGCCAAGTAGTTCCAGTGTAGGCTGGCATTGCTCTGGCTGTTTGTGTGACGTGCACCAAATTGCACCATTTCAACTATATTATATAAATGCAAAATCTTCTCCGTGGGAGGGGAATACCCCCTCCCAAACCCTCCCTATTTGCTCTGCCCCAGCCCTCGGTAGCTTCGCCCCTCGGGACTCATTCTTGGCAATAGGCTAAGTTGTTAGATCAGGCATATATGGTAATGATGGAACTGTGTATGACGCTAAATATAAATACAATATTTGTGTTTGTGTTGGGGTGCATATTCATTAGTGTGTCAATTATTTGTTTTCTTTGTGAAAATATATTTAAAATTTCTGGTCGATCAAATCATAACACGCTTTCCCAGATACAGTCAATGTTAAGCCTGAATTTCCTATGTAGGTAAGCACCAAATTGCACAATTTCAAGTCCAAAAATGCAAAATCTCCCTACCGTGGGAGGGAGTACCCCCTCCAACACCCTCCCCCCGCTCAGTAATTTCGCTCCCTGTGTTGGGGTGGATATTTATTAGTGTGTCAATTATTTTTTTTCTTCGTGAAAAGATATTTAAAATTTCTGGTCGATCAAATCATAACACGTTTTCTCAAATACAGTCAATTTTAAGCCCGAATTACCTATCTAGGTATATAAGCACCAGATTGCACAATTTCAAGTCCAAAAATGCAAAAGCTCCCTACCGTGGGCAGGCGGTCTCGGCCGCGAACAAATTGGTCTTGGTCCGGTGAACGGCAAATCATCCCCCCCCCCCCCCCCCAGGTGTAAGAACCTGTCTACGCCACTGCATCTTGGTAATGTTACAGCATAGCGAATGGCACAGTATTTTACAAACAAATATTGTCATATAATTGTTTCTGTTCTCTTATTTCCATATTTGTATTAGTTCAATGTAAACATGCATATATCAAGGTTCAGCTTCTATAAAAGTTGCTGTGGACATAGCGTACGTAGATGGTGTAACCCACGCACCATTTATGATTACATGACCTATGACTTACTTGTCATTATTTTCTAAATCAATTATGCCATTCGTGGATATTCAGAAGCTTACAACAGTGCACTGCAGTACAAATTTGCTTTATAAAGTATTTTCAAATGCCGTGCACTAATGCAGAATTAAATCTAATTGTAGTTCCGGTTAGGACATTCCAAGCATTGTTCCAAACATGTCAAAATAAACCGAACACAAAAAGTAACTACCCCTTCAACAATTGCTCATTATTTCATAACCAAGAATCGTATTAAGATTTCGTCTTGGAAAAATATCCATATGGTGGTTAAAAAAACAATGTGTACAAAAAAGAGGTAACCATTAATCAATGGTTGATTGAGCACACATAACAGAGAACATTGTCATATTTCAAAATTCGCAAAAGTATTACCATCATTACAGTTTATTGAGTATTGGAAAACTTAAAAATGCACTGTTTTACAATTGCAGCTATTGCATTTTACCACATGTGCCATTAACAAACCATATGAATGAAATATCAATCAGCATTGTTTCATAAACCATAATCAATGCATTCAGCCGCATGTGCTGTTTCATGTACTGTACATAACAAGTGTGCAAATATAATGTTAAAGGGAAAGTTGAGTTTTGGTAGAGAGGGCGCTAGACTACTTAATTGGTTTGTGAGGTAATGAAAAACTGAGTGTAAAATTTGAAAGAGCATCATATTTAAACAATAAAATCATCTTTGTTTGATCAAAATCGGTTCAGAAACGGCTGAAATATCCATAAATATAACAATTTGTAATAAACCCGGGGCCCCGGGTTTATTAGAGAATTTTGAACCAGACGTTACAAATTCCAAAAAATGCTTCCTCTTTTCAAAAAGTTCCAAAATAGGTATTTAAATAGTTGTTGGTTATTTCTCTATCTAATCACTATTTCAACAAAGCATCACATGCACAATATTTTATTCAAAATGGTTGAAACCGATGAGTGTTTAGAGAGCGCCCTCTTACGTTTTAACGGCTCTTTTTGAATGATAACATGATCTTTACTACGTCATTTGTAATTTTGTGTTCCTTTCTAGTTATAACTATTAGTTTGTAATGTTATGATGCAGGTTTTGGTTACTAAAATTCAGTTTCACTAAAACTGTACTCTCCTTACCAGAACTCAACTATCCCTTTAAGAGGATATTTTTGAAACAATTATCAGTTATGAAATTATGAGCAGTTGTTTAGGGGGGGGGGGGGGGGGGGTAGCTACTTTTTGTGTTCGGTTTATATCATACCTATGTGAAATTCACCTCTATTTTTTAAGCATTATGCCTGCAAACCCTAATGTGCCCTGTCCATGTAAAAAATAATAATCTGGATCCACAACTACAATCAGAATTGGATTATAAAATTTCACGTACATAACACAAATTATATGAAACAGTTTATAATATATCATCTGACGCGTCATTGATTGGCTAAACACGGTCACGAGATTGGCAAGTCATTTTTGTATGACACATGGCCAAAAAGGTATATCACCCGCATGGCGCGCTCTGCAAAGATAAATTATTATGACGTCACAATGAGAGCCAAAGGTACACGTACCGTATGTTGTTTTTGACTGATTTCAGTTTCAATCCATGAATGTGAATATAGCCCCCGGATTTAGCCAGTTGATATAACAGTTTTTAACTTTGTAGTCGGGAAAATAATGGAATGTTCCCTCGGGATTTAAAATGCTATTTCGTGAAGAAAATAAGTCCCTCGAGTTCGTCTCGGGACATATAATCTCAATAGCATTTAAAATCCCTCGGATGGAACATTCCGTGATATTCCCTCCACTATTTGTTAACAACTGTAACATAACTACTGCATGCAATGCTATAATATACACAACCTTGAGAACATCTCATTCGTATGTTTGTAACTGCTATGTGTTTTAATGTGAGTAGTGTTATGTTGCGTTGTTATATACTTTGAGTGATTTCAAGCATGGTATTTAAGGCCTTTTTTAGGGTTTATTAAACACTAACATCGGCCTTAAATACCATACTTGAAATGACTTAGTTAAAGGGACTTAGTAACATTGTACTAATCTTCAAAATCCAGTTTAAATTCTAGTGGTTCCCTCATAACTTGTTTTATTCGTATTAGCAATAAACGCATTGGACAGGTTTCATTTTGTTTTAATTTCCCTTCCGTTAAAAAGATATTTACGATTGAAGTGTTCAGATGTTAAATTATTCACTGGATCGTCAAAACCGTGTACAAAGTGAGTGCAATGAGTAAATGAATATCACTCAATATCACTCAAGCAATTGCTACAAAGGTCATACAAGCTAGAAAGGCAATGTATAGTATGTTAGTAAAGGCAAATAGTTTGCATATATATGTTGATACACAATGTCATTTGTTTGATCATTTAGTTTTGCCAGTTCTTTTATATGGTGCTGAGGTCTGGGGCTATGAGTGTATAGATCAACTTGAAGTTTTCCAAAGAAAATGTTTAAGAACAATATTGTTTGTAAATAAGTGCACATCTGACTGCATGGTTTATGGGGAAACTGGACGTGGTCAAATATTGGATAAAATTAAATGTAGAATGATTGGATTTTGGGTTAGGCTAGTTAAGGGGATGCAATCAAAGTATTCATTCATTCTTTTAAAATTTCTTTTACAGTCCCAAGGTGAATCACAAAGTGTAATTAATATTAAGTCACAATGGGTTGAGTTTCTTGCAGACAGTTTTTATTTTGCAGGACTCGGGAACGTTTGGCGAGCCCAAAGAGAAGGATATATAGTGCTGCCTATGAAAATTAGGCTTTCTGACATTTTTAGTCAGGAATGGAGCACAGCTACCTGGTCAAATAGAATTTGTACAAATTATAGGATGTTTAAGAGTAAGATGGCATATGAAAAGTACCTGCAGATACTATGTCAGAAAGAAGCAATAGCTTTAAGCAAGTTTAGATGTAGATCACATAGATTACCAGTCAATAAAGGCAGATTTGATGCAAATGTAGTACATGACCTGCAATGCCCACTCTGTACGTCAATAGACATTGGTGATGAATTTCATTATATTTTTGTATGTCCATTCTTTAAAAATGAGAGAAAGAAGTATATACCAAATATTTTGTGTGGTAGTAGCCTAAGACCAACTGCATTGCACATGTATAAGATTTGTAATACAGTTCATCCTTGCCAGTTAAAGAAATTAGCCAAATTCGTTACCATAATTATGTCACATTTTTCTAAAGAGCCTAGGGTAGTTGGTAACACTGTAAATGATATATCACAAGTGAGTAATGTTATTAGGCACACTCGTAGCGGTAGAAGGGTGAATTGCTCAGTTCGCCTTTATCTGTAAAGATGTTTACTTGTTATAATTATATTATCACATGTTTATCATTGTTTATATCATGTTTTTTTGTCATTGTTTATATTATCATAATTATGTTTATCCTTGTTCATATGATCACATGTTTATCATTGTTATACTGTTGTTATAATAATTTACACTATGTAAATATGTTTGTACTCTCATACCCCGAGAGGGGGTCAATAGAGTCAATCAAATCTTACATCTAAAATCTTACAAAATATTACTCTGCAGTTTTGATCATTACTCAACCATATTAAGGTGCATTTAACTTGAAATGTTCTCACAACACCTATTATGACGTACGAGGAACGCTTCGTTGGGGATTCCAGCGAAATAAAATTGAAATTTAATATTCTGGAGACATTCTGGTGAGCATCCATTGACCAATTGGTAATTCCAATTATTCGCATTTCATGCAATCATTGATATTTGACATAGTGGCTACGTGTTTGTATAATTATGTCGGTTTTTCAGAAGGCATAGTGGCCGCGTATGGCCTTAATATCATACCAATGGCTGTCTCAGGCCCAGACCGTTCCAGTAATACACACAAATCATATATTGAGGAATATTTGAAACAAAACTTGATTAAAAATCAAGAATCTAAGAATCCCCCAAAATTTGAATTAGATTAATAATTATGTCACATTTGAGTATTCAATGCGCAAGTAAGCATATCAATCATGTCAATCACATGCACGAACTTGATATTAGCTATAAGCTATAACAGGATCAATCATTCAATATATTTACACTCTTGTATGTCGTGGTACATGATGCATAATCGGGGAGTCATTGCTTAGAATGTTTAGAAATTGATTATTTGAAACAAGTATATACTGTAAAATATCATAGCTTGCCACTAGATGAAAATAACTCAATGTTGCAAATTGTTTCTTTTAAATGGCGTCACCTTGTGATCAGATAATTACGACCAAATGTTCTCAATATCATTCATATCAGTAATATTACGAGACCATTGTCCCTTATCATAACTTCTGGGGATACGGGCGAAAAATGATTTCGAAGTTTCCCCACATAAAACAAACCCATTCCAAAACCAATGGGCACACACATATTATAAGAATACTAAGTTTGTATAATGCGCCATCGACTTGACAACTCCCCTCTACAAAGCAGTAAAGCTGTGCTGTGATACTGCACAATGAACACGTGACCAGTACAGATATTACGCTAATCTGTAATGCTGTATGTTGATTAATGTTTGTGCCGTACAATAAGGATGGGGGAGGTGGTTGGAAAACACTTGTTACATGAGTTTTCTTCTTTTCCCCTCGTGTGTTTTTGTTGGCGTTTGAATGATAGTTGATCAAAAATACAATTTGATTTCACTTGAGTTTCATAATAGTATGTTATCTCTAAACTCTTTCACAATTAATTTATTTTGTCCTTAAAGTACTCCAGACACGTTATAAGATTTGTCTTAATGTAATACTGTGCAATTGAGACGTCAATAACATCGTAAAATCATTTAAAAGGGATTGAGATATAGTGTGAGATAAGTAAAGCAATATAATGCATAAAGTTTGCGCTATTTCCTCTTATTAATAACAGTTATAATCATCAGCGGAAACAATCGTTTCGTTTCGTTTCGTTTCGTTTATTCATTGCAACTCCAAATACAAACGATATTCAACGTATTCAAAATATAAAACGTTACAAATTAGAAATTGATCTACGTTATAAAATACGGACAGATTTAAAAGATAGTTAGTATATGCGAGTGTAGTATATAAAGCAATATTATTGCATTTCCTCGTACGAGTGCAGCTATAGTGTTGCATGATATTATTTACACAAAGACATCTTAAGTTTATCGCACAGGTTATATCTCGTGAAAATACAACACATCAACTTATAGTAGTAAGACATAATACATCATTAATGTTTAGTACATTTACTTGATAAACATTAAAAATAAATTGACCATGACTATTAAAGAGTGCGCAAGAGAGTCACTGAATGGGCAAATGTCCACTGTGTTTGTGTTATGTTACTGTATCACAGTCACAGGGATAGTAGTCGATAAAAATAACTCAATGTTAGAAATTGTTTCTTATAAATGGCGCCACCTTGTGATCAGATAATTATAATCGCTTGGTCTCAATATCATTCATATCAGTAATATTACGAGACCATTGTCCCTTATCATAGCTTCTGGGGATAGGGGCAAAACATAATTTCGACGTTCCCCCAATTATCACAAACCCATTCCAAAGCAAAAGTAATGCGCACACACATATTATAAGAATACATACTTTGATAATGTGCCATCGACTCGACAACCCACCTCTACGAAGCAGTAAAGCCCTGGTCACAACCCACCGTGCGTGTTTTTAGTCCGTACGTTTTTTTGGGAGGCCAATGACGGCCGCTACGTTTTTCTGAAAACGTGGGGAGGGAGTGGCAAGAGCAGGGAGGGAGTACCGTCAACGCACGGTGTAAGTGTGTGGCCCGCACGCCACGCCTGGCCGTGAGCGGTTGCGTGCATCGTACGTTGCGCACGTGGTTAGTGCGTTGTACGTGCTTACAACGTGCTTACAACGTACGGTCTCCGTGCGGTTGCCACGTTATCGTACGGAGGCTGTACTTACACGTGCTGCTCACGTACGGTGTCCAATACTCACTAAGTGCGTGCAAATGCGAACAACCTTTTCTGCTCATATTATACTGCAGAAATCAGTGCGCACAACGTGCGTTGTAAGTGCGGAGCACGTGCTTACTCGGTACGGTCCACGTGAGTTCTGCGTGCTCATTGGACAGTTGAACTGGGGAAGTGCCGAGTAAGCACGGACCACGCACTTATCACGTGGGCAGCACGCACGTGCGCTCATTGGCTGTAGAACGCAGCGAAAACGCAGCGAACGCAGCAAAAGTTCCTCGTGCACTAAAAGTGCTACGTCGTGTCTGCGTGCTCCCAAATCCGTACTGAGTCGGTACTGAGTCGGTACTCACCACGTACGGATACCCACATTTTGCCCACGTTTTTGCAAGTAGACAGCACGCACTTGCAAGTACGGCGGGTTGTGACGACCGCTTTAAGCCCTGGTCACAACCCACCGTGCGTGTTTTTAGTCCGTACGTTTTTTGGGGAGGCCACGGCCGCTACGTTTTTCTGAAAACGTGGGGAGGGAGTGGCAAGAGCAGGGAGGGAGTACCGTCAACGCACGGTGTAAGTGCGTGGCTCGCACGCCACGCCTGGCCGTGAGCGGTTGCGTGCATCGTACGTTGCGCACGTGGTAAGTGCGTTGTACGTGCTTACAACGTGCTTACAACGTACGGTCTCCGTGCGGTTGCCACGTTATCGTACGGAGGCCGTACTTACACGTGCTGCTCACGTACGGTGTCCTTACTCACTAAGTGCGTGCAAGTGCGATCAACCTTTTCTGCTCATATTATACTGCATAAATCAGTGCGCACAACGTGCGTTGTAAGTGCGGAGCACGTGCTTACTCGGTACGGTCCACGTGAGTTCTGCGTGCTCATTGGACAGTTGAACTGGGGAAGTGCCGAGTAAGCACGGACCACGCACTTATCACGTGCGCAGCACGCACGTGCGCTCATTGGCTGTAGAACGCAGCGAAAACGCAGCGAACGCAGCGAAAGTTCCTCGTGCACTAAAAGTGCTACGTCGTGTCTGCGTGCTCCCAAATCCGTACTGAGTCGGTACTGAGTCGGTACTCACCACGTACGGATACCCAAATTTTGCCCACGTTTTTGCAAGTAGACAGCACGCACGGGGCACGCACTTGCAAGTACGGCGGGTTGTGACCACCGCTTAAGGCTGTGATGTGATACTGCACAATAAACACGTGACCAGTATTATATTACGCTTCTGTAATGCTGTATTTTGATGAATGTTTGTGCCGTACAATAACGGATCGATGGGGGAGGTGGTTGGATAACGCTTGGTAAATGAGTTTGCTTCTTTCCCCCTCGTGTGTTTTTCAATATGTTTGCCCTTTAGTTAGGGGACACCGCTCTAGTTCACTGGAACCCATGGCATCATAAACACCATCCTCCATACCCTGTACTTGAATTGTTGGCGTTTGAAAAATAGTTGATCAATAATAAAGTTTATTTTTCATATAGGTTTTCCCGGCCAAATTCGTCAACATAGCATGCATATTCATTATATGTCATTCAAGTTCGCGTGAACATGCTCAACATGCTTAATTAAAAATGTAGTCATTAATGCCATAAATGTTGATCAAAATAAGTATAAATAATTACTCTTTACTTTTCGCCATTGGGGGCCTGTGAGTGGAAAACTAAATTGTGAAATTATATAAAACTATATATTTTCTGCATGCCCTATTAAGTATTAATTCCTTGAGTGCCAAGCTCGCATTTTTATGAGTTACAATACACACAAATGTCATAGAGCATTAAAACCCCTGGCACGTTAAGAGTTAACACATACAGTGCCACGTACTTGCAGTACAGATACTGCTTGTATGCCACGTCTATGATTGCAGCAATGGTAATAGACTACTTGACCAGGTGAATTGTATTGTGCAGTGACATTGTATACGTAAATGGCTATATTGTTTGGTACGCACCCTAATCTGCAGGCGTGGGGCATTTCCTTTTAATAGATTCCTTTCATATCCCCGAAAGCAATGTAGCTGTGGCTTTCCAATTAAAGTAGCATTGGGAATGTGCTCCAAAGACACTTTGGGGGTTAAAAACTCTTCAATACTGATGACATCAATAAAAGATAAATTAGAGTAAATGAGTAGACACAGCAAATAATATAAGTGCTCAAGGTCTGAAAATGGCCCAATGTGCAAAGTTCAATTATGCTTGTATTGAATCTTGGTAATGGCAGAGCATGGAGTAGGGCACACCCTTTGGCAATAAAAAATTGATTCATATAATTTGTTTAATTTCTGTTTTTTCCATATCTTTAGTCCATTGTAAACATGCATATATATCAAGATACAGCTTCTATAAAAGTTGCTGTGGACGTATGGTGTATCAACCCCAACACGATTTATGATTACATGACCCTTGACTTTCTTGTCATTATTTTTATAAATTAAAGGGGACCACCAGGCAAAGAACAACACATTATTATACGTTTTGGTACCGTTTTGTGATATCAAATATATATCCTACATTTTGCAATGGGTTGTGTAATTCATAAACAAAGCAATTAATTTCCACCACTTACGGAACCACTACTATTTCCTGGTTCCATACGGGCCAACCATTTGCGAGTGCGCCAATGCTATTCACGCGTACGTTTGTAGACAATAGATTCCCGGGCGATTCGTTCGCTCTCCACACATTCGTCTTCGCAATTCAGACCGCATGAACGCATGCTCTCTAATGGTGATGCGTTTTCCAATTATATATTTCTTTTCTGGAAACATATTTTTTTGAACTTGTTGATGGAATGTAATACTAAAGATGTATACCTTTCTTTAATAAGAATATTATTTTTGGGTGGTGGTACCCTTTAATTATGCCATTCGAAATTTGCTTTATAAAGTATTTATTTTCAAATGCTGTGCACTAATTGAGAATTTAATCTACGGTTAGGACATTACAAGCATTGTTCCAAACATGTCAAAATAAACCACAAAACACAAAAAGTAAATACCCCCCTAAACAATTGCTCATAATTTCATAACCAAGAATCGTATCAAGATTTCGTTTCGCCAAACTATCCATAATGGTAGTTAAGAAAACAATGTGTAAAAATATAAGGTAACCATTAATCCATGGTTGAGTGAGCACACATTAAAGGGACTAACATTGTCCAAATCCTCAAAATCCAATTAGAATTATCATGATTATAGCGGTTCTTTCATATCTTGTTGTGTTTGTATTAACCAAAAAAAAAGCATGGGACAGGTTTTGTTTTTTTCAAATTTCCCTTTCGTTAAAAAGATATTTACGATTGAAGTGTTCATATGTTAAATTATCCAACGGATCATCGAAACTGTGTACAAAGTTAGTGCAATAAGTTAGTGAACATCATTTGCATTTTGCTTATTACTCGGCCATATAACGTAAATTTAACTTGAAATTTTCACACAATACCCAGTGGACATATCAGATAACAACAATATACATTGAATCAACCATTCATCACTTTTTGCACATGTCAAACAAATTACTAGATCCCTTTAAAGAGAAAATTGTCATATTTCAAAATTCGCAAAAGTATTATCATCATCAAAACAGTTTGTTGAGTATTGGAAAATTTAAAAATGCACTGTTTTACAATTGCAATTAATGCATTTTACCACATGTGCCATGAACAAAACATATTAATGAAATATCAATCAGCATTGTTTCATAAACCATAATCAATGCATTCAGCCGCATGTGCAATGTACAGGCCAGCGCAATGTCTTGTGACTTGTGAATTGGGCCATTTTATCTTTAATCTGTGCGCATTCAGCCGTAACGTGATGAATATCTCTAATGATCACACACAATGTACATAGCATGTGTACAAATATTATTTTAAGAGGACATTTTGAAACAATTATCGGTTATGAAATTATGAGCAGTTGTTTAGGGGGTAGTTACTTTTTGTGTTCGGCTTATATCATTCCTATGTGAAAGTCACCTCTATATTTGAAGCATTATGCCTGCAAACCCTAATATGCCATGTCCATGCAAAAATAATAATCTGGATCCACAACTACAATCAGAATTGGATGATAAATGTTCGCGTACATAACACAAATTATATGAAACAGATTATTAATACTACTGCATACAGTGATTTAATATTCACAACCTTGATAACATTGATAACCTTGATAACTGCCACGTGTTTTTTTATTTTTTTATATATGAGTAGTGTTATGTTGCTTCTTTTTTTTTTATAAACATTTGGTTATTTCAAATATGGTTTTTAAGGCCGGTGTTAGTGTTTATTAAACACTAACATCGGCCTTAAACACCATACTTAACATGACTTAGTGTTAGGATGGTGTTAACAAATTGAATTTCGCCGTAATACAATCTTCCGTTTTCCGGCAGGCGTTGTTAAAGTGACACAGGTAAAGTGTCCAACTCCACGAAAAATACTTGGAGTTTCCTCGTTTCTCTTTTGCCGTGTTGTTTAGCTCATGGTAAGAGAAGATAACCCCGTAATATAAATTGTGGTGTTCCACAAGGTAGTATATTAGGCCCACTTTTATTTATTTTATATATTAATGACTTCTGTCGATCGTCCGAAATTTTGTCATTCGTACTTTTTGCTGATGATACAAATTTGTTTTTTTCTCATACGGATTCTCATAGTTTAGTTGAAATTATTAATATTGAATTGAGTCATATTTTATCATGGATTAGAGCGAACAAATTATCATTGAATCTCCAGAAAACGAAATATATGTTGTTTAGTAAATCTATAGATTCTTCGTTACCGCTGCCCTCCCAAGGAAAAACGCAGTATCTGACATTTTTGTTGATTTTCACCTTTATGCAGAAAAATACTCAATACACAATGCTCTTTCATGTGATACATTCAGTTTTCTGAAAAAAATTTGGGAACACCATTTTTTCCCAACCCTCAAACGCAGTATCTACAGTCAACCTCCACTTTCCCCAAGGAAAAAAGCAGTATCTACACAGCTAGTCTCGCCACAAGACAAACAAATCATTTATAAGCAGACAATATGAATAATGCGCATTTATAATAGTTATATCTTGTATAAACAAATTTCATTACTTATATGAATTGTGAAGCACAAAACATTGAAGCAAATTTAACATATAAGTGCATTTTGCAATACGACCAACATTCTTCTATAAAGCGCAGAGTTTGTGACAAAGGCTATTCAAGTATGCATGAAAGTGCGTGTACCTCTGCCACATTCACACAATGCACAGACTGTAACATGCATTATTCCATATTTAAAGTAACTTCAGACTTGATAAGAGAGGGCGCTCTTTATCAACAAAGTTTTGTTTTCACTTTAACTCATACACTTTCATAACAAATGTATAAACAATCATTTTTGCGTGGTTAATGAATACAATTCATGCTTCGTATTTCCTTTCATTGCGGAAATATGGGCCAATAAGTCCCTTTTTAAAGAAAAGTGTGACTCGCCTAGAGAGGGCGCTTTTTAAGTAGTCAAACTTTTTTCCCTTTAAAGTATGTTAATAGTACATACAGAATATATGCCGAAACATTTTCGATTGGTTTATCCATAACGTAAGGCATAATTCAACACCCTCCGAATTTCTATGTAGATACTGCTTTTTTTCCCAAAGTATCTACATTTTCATGAAAATCTCAAAATTAAACGAAAAATTCAATTGTTCATGTATGAAGAAAAATAGACCCCTATATAGCCTTTAATCACACACTGAAGTTATCTTCACAAGTTTATTATTTCCGAGCGGCTGTGGCAAAAACACAAAAGGGTCAATATCTCAGTTTCTAGAAAATGCTGAATCGTGTAGATACTGCCTTTTTCCTTGGGACGGCAGACCGGCTAACATAGTTTTTGAAAACACCCCATTGGAGCGTGTTTCATTCATTACATTTCTGGGTGTAACGGTTGATAGTAACCTTTCTTGGAAACATCATATTGATAATATTTGTAAAACTATTTCTCGTAATATTGGTATTATTTATAAAGTAAAAACATGTCTTCCTTTTAATTCACTAATTATGCTTTATAGTTCTTTGATACTCCCATACTTAAATTATGGTCTTTTAGTTTGGGGAAACACACATGAAACTTTATTAGATAAAGTGTTGTTATTACAAAAGAAGGTTATTCGTATTATTTGTAATTCCCCTTTTCGCTCCCATACTGACTCTTTATTTTTTGAAAATAATATACTGAAGGTAAAAGACCTATTTTTATTTCAACTTGGTCAATTTATGTATAATTATAATAATAACATGCTACCATCTGTTTTTCAAGAAATGTTTTTAAAAAATAGTTCAGTTCATAATTATCCAACTAGACATTCTGAAGAATTTCATTTACCTCTCTTGCGGACCCTACTTGCTCAAAATACATTTATATATGAAGGTCCTAAATTATGGAATTCTTTAAGTAATGAAATAAAAAATGCTCCATTGATTAATATCTTTAAGAAAAAATTTAAATTGTTTTTTATTACAATCTTATAAACATCATTGAATTATATCTCCCATTTACTCTTATTTCGTGCTTACGTCATCCTTAAACAAGGTCATTCTTTACTCGCGGACTCAAAATGTAATCTGATATTATATATTATGCCTTCTCATGCATTGTTCCATTCTATTATGCGCAAGTCTTTTTCCTTATTTTCACTTGAACCCCACTTGCAGCTTATCTTTTACATACATTTGTACCTCCGATCTCTCACTTCCTTTTGGCAGTGTCTCATTGTTTGTATTGTGTGTGTCTTCTCCTATTTGTGTCATGTAAAGTTCTCTCTTGTCCCATGTTGGTCTCTGTTGGCATCCCCTTTTCCCCCTTTTTCCTCTCTATATTTGTTTATGTTGTTGTAGTCTAGAATGTGTTAATTTAAATGTACAATATACCTAACTATTATTTGAGGGTTCCACAATTGTACAAGCATTGCTTTTTAGTGGACCCCTCTTGTTTCCAATATGTATATCACTATTTTGTGCAAATTATCATTATTCATTTGTAATGTTTTGTTGGAAGCAAGAATAAATTGAAATTAAAATTGAAATAGAAGAATAAAATAGGGTTCGGTTTTTTCAAATGTCCCTTTAGTATGAAGATAATTATCATTGAAAATCATTATTTCAAAAGCGTTAGCTAACGGTATTGATTTA
The DNA here is from genome assembly GCA_037951105.1 of Echinarachnius parma. Taxonomy (NCBI): domain Eukaryota; kingdom Metazoa; phylum Echinodermata; class Echinoidea; order Clypeasteroida; family Echinarachniidae; genus Echinarachnius; species Echinarachnius parma. The sequence continues at coordinate 75,143 of JBAMJV010001511.1, read as the reverse complement.
CGTACAATTGACGTCGCTGAATACGTCCTGCCAGCGTGCGTGAGAAATTTTCCCGACCCACTACACTTTGAGCCTAGTGTGCGCAAATTCCATGAATTCCGTACCCGTCTGTAGCTGTATACACGGGTGCGGATATCGTCAAGATCAAACGGATGATTATCACTGTAACAAATCTACAACAGACCATCAGTATTTGGTGATAAAATATTAACTCAATATTCGTCTTTTCACTAGGTAAACAGTGTTCGATTTCTTTAAAACTTTCACAAATCTTTCAATTCTATTTTACAATGATATTGATATAGGATTGAAGTCTCAAATGTAAGTTTGTGCAATATCTGACACTTTACACGGATCACTTTAATTTTTATATGTGACTATACCATAGTGTTGAGCTAGTGTTAGTGTTTATTCAATACTAACAGTAGCTTTGACACCGTAGTTGAAATAAGTTGGTGTTACAGGTTTGACCTCTACTTGTTGACGTATTTCCGGCAGTGCCCCGTGGTAGCTGGTGTTTAGAGTCGTCTGCTAACAAGCCAAATGGTTTTAGTGCTGAGACTCTATATTATGCAAATCTCCGTAGAGAGAACACTAACCCCCTAAGGGATCGAAATGTTAAGGTGGGATTGACAGTGGGCCATTCCGAACGTTAAAATCCAAATTCTTAAAGGGGTAGTTTAGTTTTGTTAGAGAGGGCGCTGCTCATCACAATTTTTGTGGGTGTCGAATTTGAGAGAACATGCGATTTTAATGGCAGAATAAACTTTATTTTGTCAAAATCGAACAAGAAACGGCTGAAATATCAATAAATATATCTGATCTAATAATTATTTGGGGCCCAAATGAATAGATGTTTTAAAAAAAAAAAAAAAAAATGCTTGCACTTTTTTAAACATTTTCAAAAGCGTTTTTCAAATAGTTGTTGATGATCTCTCCATTTAATCATTGTTTCAATAAAACATCACATGCATAATTTTGTATGAAAAATTGGTGAAACCAATGCCTTTTTAGAAAGCGCGCTCTTGTATTTTAACGGCTCTTTTTGAATGATAACGGGCTTTTTACTTAGTTGTTCGTAATTTTGTATACCTTTCGAGCATGGCGGAGTATTAGTTTATAATTTTACTGTCCATGTTTGGTTACTAAAGTTCAGTCTTAGCAAAACTGTACTACCCCTTTAACTTAAATGGTGGTGTTTTCGTTAGTCTGAGCGTGTAAATAAGGGTATGACCCTGCCAGATACCCCATTAATGTTCTGATGTTTTATTCAAAGTTAAGTTTTAATATCTGTGCGTTTATATTTGATTACTTTTTGTTCTACTTGTTTAATTTTGTATACAATTTGTATCGAAACAAAAAGGACGACAAAGAAAAGGTGCATATAAAAAACATCATAACTACTAATATACCAATAAAAAAAGTGTGCTTTGGTCCATCAGAGCAAGACTATTGATCTGAACAATGCTGTCCTATTCAATCGGCCAAAATGGTATATTGAAATTGAAAATACTAGAACAGATGGTAAAATAAAGAAATATAGGCAGTCGTGTATAAGACAAACAAACACAAGGAAAACTATAGTGGAATTATACCAACAAAATTAATATTTTTGAAAGCCATTAATGTGACTTGAACGAGAGTCAAATCTACGTTTTTAAAGATTGTGTCTACTTTCTTACGAAATTGCACAAATTCATATTTTGAAAATACTTCAGATTCCACTCTAGTTTCAAATGTATAGGATTTTTTCGATTGCTTGTGTTTGAGATTAGAGTGTGAGCAATCGTGTAATGTTAGTGCACTATTCAATTTCGCCAAAGGTGCTCTAATGCAGTTTCGAATTCAGATAGAATTATAGTGGTTCCTTCATAACTTGTTTTATTCGTATTATCAATAAAAGCATAGTACAGGTTTCAGTTATTCAGATTTCCCTTCCGTTAAAAAGATATTTACGATTGAAGTATTCAGATGTTAAATTATCCACTGAATCGTCAACACCGTGTACAGAGTGAGTGCAATAAGTAAGTAAATATCACTCAGTTTTGCTCATTACTCGACCTTATAAGGTGCATTTAACTTGAAATTTTCTCACAACACATAGTGGACATATCAGATAATAACACTATACATTGTATCAACCACTCATCACTGTTTGCACATGTCAACCAAATTACTAGATCCCTTTAAATGGCCACCCACTTATTCGATATATTTAAATTTCCGATCTCGAGCCACCATAAATAATTTCGATCGACGGACGTAACCAGTTTGGTGCGTGCTCGCGCGCCGAAGAGGTAGACTACAAGTGTGATTTTACTGCACCGCAACGCATCCAAAATCATTATTCAAGTCGTGAAAAATTGCTAAAATTTAGAGACAAAAAATATTGCGACAGACCCTCGAGCGATAAGAAAACATCGGTCGATACAGACCAATTTTTTGATTTATAATACTATATGGCGCGAATTAAAAAATTACATTAGCGGTGTCAAAGGTACAATGTAATATTTTCACGTTTGCCCGCCAAATGATATAATATTATCTACTAGTTGGGTACCTACTTCATGAAACAATATTCTCTGTTCTTGTGTGCTAGTGTATCAGTTCTGTTATCACAACAGGTGTACTACAAGGTATCCATCTTCTTCACCCTGTTACATATTCCGATCAAGTCACATGATCCAATACTTTATTCTACACTAGTATAACACCAACCGTTTCATTCAGTACAATGACAAATACAGCATGAATATGATATATTCAAATGGCGTTCCCGCCGTGTTCATGAATGGGTTGTGTTGCAGGCGTGCGCGCATGCGTAGCACGACCGTAATGTTGACTTATGAGGTACACCGCGATGGGGATTCCCGCGAATTGAAAATGAATTTGAATGTTCTGGAGACGAGCATCTATTGACGTATTGTTCATTTCAATTAGTAGCATTTTATGCAATGAATGATCCTGACTGTCACATTGGAAAGTGACAATTGTTTATTTTTTGTTTTTATCTTGTTCCTTCTGCATTTTGTAGAACTGTACTTGGTTAGTAGGGAGAGGGCGTATATTGTTTGACTGTGTGTAAGTGTGTTGTGTGTGCATTGATGTATGAATATGTGCCATTGATGGTGAAAGATGAAAGAGAGGGGGAGAGGGTCCATGATAGAGTGCATGGATGCATGACTGTGCCATTGTTGGTGGAGGTAATTTGCATATTAATTTAGGTAAACCCATTTGATCTCAGTGGAGGCTTGTAACATGGGTTGATAGGGAATCAAGTTGCTTTTTTTTAATGTACTAGGGTAACATGCTCATTAGATGCATGCCAGTTTAGCTGATTTGCATATTGGGGTATGCGCTTGGGGTATTGTAATGTGTAGATAGTGCTAGAGATATACTGTAAAACGGTAGGAGGAGGACGACACCCAAGCAGACAGTTGAAGCGGGTAGTCATATGATTTATTCATGCAGCTGCAGTTTATGTTCATTTTGTTTCAGTAAACTTGCAGATTTGATTCGTTTCATTAGTTAGTTCAACCAGTTAATTTGCATTGGAAAGAACAGTATTCGCCTACAAGAAGAGGCTGGTTTGGAGTAACTTTAGAGGGTTATTTCTGGTCACCATCGATGGCACATGAGCTGGGGCCGGAGTTTACAGCTCCGAGTAAGTCAACACACAGGAGCATCATCTGGGACCGCTCATCGACAGTCGCCGTCGGCATCAAGAAGCCATCACCGTTGGTAGTCGACAGGAAGCGATCGTCGTCAATCATGAGCGAAGTCGTCGGGACTTCAACATCGGGGCTACATGCAGGACGCTGCATCGACTAGCAACATTTCATCAAGGGTTCAGGGAACCCAAACAATAGACAGGGACCTTCGCGGAAAGCCGTCATGCATTGTAGCTAAAGTCGATATCGTTAAGTTAATCTTTATGTGAAAGCCTGTGTGGCAGGCCGATACATCGTTACATCAATACATATCAGAAAATAACCTTCATAAAAAATACAGAATATATTAATCCCTCAAAATATAACTATGATTAATCGAATTGCCACGTATCTATCATATTTCCAGTGAGCACATCAATCGTATCAAACCCGTGCACGAGTTAGATAAGCTATTAGCTATAATAATAATATTGTCGCTCTTTTGTAACGTTGTCATACATAACGCATCACCACCATTGTTTCCAGGACGCGTGGGTTATGTTTATAAATGTATTATTTCAAACAAATATGGTGTAATACATAATAGCTTGCCAATCAGTGAAAATAACTCAATGTGGTAAATTTATATGTATAAATGGCGCCACCTTGTGCTCAGATAACTGACCGAACGTTTGTAATGTCATTTATATCATATCAGTAATATTACGAGTCCATTGTCCCTTCTCATTAGCAACTGGGGACACATGGGGAAACATGATTCCGACGTTCCCCCAAAGTAAACACAAAACAAAACAATAGGTACGTGTACTATGAAGACGTAGCACCTCCATTCCTAATAACTTGCATGTATATAGTGGCAACGATACAGTGCATGCTACATGTCATGAATGGTTGTGCCGTAGAAGAATGATTGTGGGGTGGGGAGGAGGGGGGGGGGGCGGGTAACGTGTGTTTTCTTCCTTTCCCCTTGTGTATTTTGAATATGTTTGCCATTTGGGTAAAGGGACGCGCCCAAGTGCCTTTCTCCCCAACCCACGGCACTGACGACTGTGGAATTGCTGGAATCCATAACACTAATATTCACCCTCCATACTTTTTAATTGAATTGGTAGCGTTTGATTAATAGTTCATTGATAATTAAGTAGATGTTATTCGTTTTTTTGAATAGACAGTCTATTAACTTGTCCACACCTACTACAGTATATTAGTTACATAAAGTGTCTATATAATATTTGTCACCAATTCTAATTTAGTGTACATAATATGTAATTATTTATGAAATTATAATTTCTCTATGTTGCTTTCTCCCCTTTCTCTATCGCTTTCCCTATCAATCATTGTATATAGGCGTTTAATTGTATATAATGTATCAAATTGTGGGACCCCAAGGAAGAACAGCGGTTTTGTCCTTTTAATTCTGCTGAATTGGGTCAATCCCCCGTTGCACTTCACTGCTGTATTTATTGTTGTGATTTCGAAAATAAACAAAAAAACATACAAACATCAACTTCATAAGATTTGTCCAAATGTAATATTTGACACGTCATACATATATCATCGTGATACCATTCCAAATGATGTGTGAAAGTATCGTATACAAAAATTAACACTGTTCACAAGAGTGAACTTTGATGTCAGATGTTTAAAAGTATCAAATTCGGATACTGTGATCGATCGAAGTATCCGAATTCGAATACTTTTGACTACTTTCGCAAGGCGTCCCCGAAAGAAAAGTTTGAACGACAAAGGGATTTTAGTTTAATTTGACAAAGTTAATGGATCACTTTGACACAGGGATTGAGATGTAGTCTGAGAGAAGTAGAGCAATACAATGCATAATGTTTGTAATCATCAGTGGAAACAATCGTTTCGTTTCCTTTGTTTATTCATTGCAACTACAAATAAAGACGCTTTACAACATATTCAAATATGAAACATTACAAGATAGAATTTCAACTACATTATACAATTTAAATCGACAAAAGCTTGATGATTGAAATGATGATTAAAATGAATAAAGATAATGTACAAAAGGCTCGGGGCCTGGTGGGTGAAATTAGCTCAAAATGTTCATGTTTATTTTGTTTTGTTTGTCGTAAATACATGATTGTTCATGTAGTTTTACTTTCGGGTACAATTTAATTCTAAACTACAGAAACATTAGACCGTATTTATTTTGAGCTAGTGTAGTATGTATTGGAATAGCAACATTAATGAATTTCCTCGTACGAGTGCAGCTATAGTGGTGTAAGATTAAATTTCACACAAGAACATCTTAGATATATGCAAAGGTAATAACTTGTGGAAATACATGTACAACAAATCAAATTATAGTAGTGAGACAGAATAATACATCATTAACATTAGTACATTTAAAGTGATCCGTGTAAAGTGTCAGATATTGCACCAACTGACATTTGAGACTTCAATCCTATATCAATATCATTGTAAAATAGAATTGAAAGATTTGTGAAAGTTTGAAAGAAAACGAACACTGTTTACCTAGTGAAAAAACCGAATATTGAGTTCATATTTTATCACCGAATACTGATGGTCTGTTGTAGATTTGTCGCAGTAATAATCATCTGTTTGATCTTGACGATATCCGCACCCGTGTATACAGCTACAAACGGTACGGAATTCATGGAATTTGCGCACGCTAGGCTCAAAGTTCATTGGGTCGGGATAATTTCCCACGCGCGCTGTTCAGCGACGACAATTGTACTTTTTATCAAAACCGTTAGCTAACGCTTTTGAAATAATGATTTTCAATGATAATTATCTTCATACTAAAGGGACATTTGAAAAAATCGAACCCTATTTTATTATTCTCTTACCATAAGCTAAACAACACGGCAGAAGAGAAACGAGGAAGCTCCAAGTATTTTTCGTGGAGTTAGACACTTTACAGGCATCACTTTAAGTTTATATCATGGAGGATCCACACTCATATTGTGTTGCTGCATTCTGCTTCAATGCATTTCTTAGGCATTTCAGTTAAGCCTCAATTTCCAAGCAAATACAACTTTGTTGTAGTAGCAAGTCAAAGGATCTGCATGTAAACCATGCACGTTCGTACTTTGCACACCGTGCTGTGGTACACATGTGACGTCATGATCCGAAAGGCACGTACGCTACACGCGCGCTCCACTATAAATAACTTTTTTAGGAGTATGGAACACCGATGTAAAAAAGAGCCAAAAAATTGCATGAAATTTACCTTTTTTACCCAACTTAAGGATTTCTTAAAGGGGTAGTTTAGTTTTGGTAGAGAGGGCGCTGCATATCACAATTTTGTTGTGAGGTAATGAAAAACTGAGTGTCGAATTTGAGAGAACATGCCATTTTAATGGCAGAATAAACTTTATTTGGTCAAAATCGACCCAGAAACGGCTGAAATATCAATAAATATATCTGATCTTATAATTATTTGGGGCCCAAATAATTAGATGATTTTTAGAAAAAAAAAAAAAAATGCTTGCACTTTTTCAAAAATTTTCAAAAGCGTTTCATAATAGTTGTTGATGATCTCGCTATTTAATCATTATATCAATAAAACATCACATGCATAATTTTGAATGAAAAATGGTTGAAAACAATGCCTTTAAAAAAAGCGCCCTCTTGTGTTTTAATGGCTCTTTTTGAATGATAACAGGCTTTTTACTTAGTCGTTTGTAATTTTGTATACCTTTCGAGCATGGTGGAGTTATAACTATTAGTTTATAATGTTACTGTGCAGATGTTGGCTACTAAAGTTCAGCCTTACCAAAACTAAACTACCCCTTTATTAAAAAAAAAATGTGGTATATCAATATAGGCATATATTCAAAGCTATAAACCTAAATCATAGCCGGGATTGCACTGTACATTTAAGTTGTAGGCTTACAATTAACAAAATGCTTACACTTTCATCGAATTAGATGCCACCACGATCGCTAATACAGCGACAATGATGCTTGTGATTATACCGCAAATCATCCCCGCCATTGCCAGCTTAAAAGCCAGCTTAGATGCATGTATGGCTCCCTCAGCGTTGCCTTGTTCTTGTTTCCTCTTTGCCTAGAAGAGGTAGAAGCAAACACGACAGATACAATAAACAGGGCTTGTTTTTTGAGGAAAATTAATGTTCGTTATAACTTTCTTCTCGCAGTTGTACGGTTGCATGCTTAACATAACTTTAAGTCTATGTGCCGCTAGATTTAACCTATGAAAAACAGCTTTCATTATTACAAAGTACAAAACAAATTTGCCAGTGATCTATAAACTGCCTGTCTTTGATGGCTTCGAGATTTGTTGCCTACTAACACCCGACAAGCGTACGCATGTTGGTCCAAGTACCTGCAATAAATTATGATAATTTTGTATAGACCATGATTTAGCACCTCTTATAAAATTCTGCACTGCTCATTTCCAAAAATTCGGGAGGTTCTCAGCAGAAGCCCTTTCGTTAAAGGGATCTAGCAACATTGTCCAAATCCACACGACTTATTTAGAACCGTAGCAGTTTCTTGATAACTTGGTGTGATTGTATTACCAATAGATGCATAGAGCAGGGTTTGGTATATCGAGTTTCCCTTTCGTTAAAAGATTTTTACGATTAAAGTTTTCAAATTTTCAAATTACCATGCGGAAATTTATAACTGCGAACAAAGTCATTGCAATATCATTATGCATCTTCTCTCATTACTCAGTCATATGACACACTTTACCATGTAATTGCCATGAATCATTCAGTAGACATACCATACCACATAAAAACACATAATAGTAATCATCTGCCAGTTTTTGCACATGTCACGAAGTTACTAGATCCAATTAAACACAGATTGACGCCTGTGAAAACATGACAACAAACAACTCAAACAAATACATCATAAAGAAAAGCTTGTGCCCAAAGACACTGTTTTGTTCTTCAGAGAATGATGATCATGCTGTACGTTTGGAATCATGGCCTTATTAAGCCTTATTAAGCTATATTAAAGGGATCTAGTAACTTTGTTGACAAGTACAACAAGTAATGGTGGTTAATAAAAATGTGTATTAGTGTGATCTGATATGTCCAGAACGTTTGAACGTGTGAACATTTCAAGTTAATGGGATGTTATTTGGTCGAAAAATGAGTGAAAATGCAAAGTGATATTCACTTACTCATTGCACTTACTTTGGACACGGCTAAAAAGGTCCCGTAGATAATTTCATATTCGAACTCTTCATTAGTAAATATCTTTTGAACGAAATCGAAATTTGAAAATCTGAAACCTGTCCCATACTTTCATTGTTAGTACAAATAATACAAGGTATGAGAAAAACAACTAGAATTCCAAACGGATTTTGAGGATTTGGACAATGCTACTAAGTCCTTTTAATGTTGTATAGGCCTACACGCTTCACAAGATTAGTCAGAAAAATGTTTAAAAATTATACTCAATAACGTGACAAATTTTCAACTAGAAATGTGCATTGCCGCGCACTGCGAATGTATCCCCGGGCACTGACAGCGATTTTTGCGTCATCCTTATGTTCAAAGAAGGGACAAGGATATCCCTCCCATCCCTAAGACAAGAGGATGACGTAGATATCGTCACCAGTGGCTCGGACTTTTGTCAAGACTCGGAGCAGCATCACCAAAACAATATGTATGTAGATTATAGTATAATGCATTTTTATTGAAAATTCAAAAGAAATCTGTCAAGAAATCTGACCTGCAGAGCCTGCAGAGCGCACACAAGACAGCTACACAAATGTGACCCGTGACCCTATAAAAGACGGAACTTAGGTGGCAGCATCACCAAACACTTACAATGTGTATATTTTACTAAGACGGACATCCATACAAAATCTGAAATAACTCCATGAAGAAATTTGGCAGTAGAGCGCACAAAAGACATATGACCTTTGACCCTATAAAGGACGGAACAACGAGGGCAGCAACATCAACAAGTATAAATTCGCAGATTGTACCAATATACATTTCAAATTTTAAAGAAATCTGTCAAGAAATAGGATCTGGGGGCAGCACCACCAAAGTTACAGGTGTGTAGATTATACCAAGATACAAGGCGGCGGCGTAACGCTGCTGAATTTGAAGTATCCCCCAGCAGCATACTGCTGGGGGGATACAATTAGAACATCAATGTATTTTACAACATTTTGCGGATCATTTGGACTAGTGCAGGTGCCTGCCTGACTAGGTTTCTGGTGATGTTAACTAGCATGTTTGGTAGAATTGAGTATCTAGACCGTTGAATCGCTAAGTGGGTAATTTGACTTTGAAATGTTTGCATTTATCAGAAAGGAATGAGGTTTCGAAGTATTTAAACGTAGAATTGACTTTAATTTTACTCGACTTCAGAACTCTGGTCACGAAAATGCTTTGGCTAGGGTCTTTGGAGAAAATATGTAGCAAACAAGATCAATTCGTTTAGGGCCTCGTTGCAGAAAGAGTTTCAATCGATTGTAATTTGCAATCAATTGTAAGTCAGAAAATATGCAAATTTTAAAAAGGAAGAGATCTACGCATTGAGTCAAGTGATCTGACATGCCATTAATTGTAACATTATGTCAATATATTGCATCTCTATTTGCCACGGGGCCCTGGACAGGTTAAATCAACAGGCAACACACTTACCTCCGAGGCTTTAAATATAGCGGCGATACCGCATGGTAAACAACAACACAGGGTTACAAAGATGGCGAATGCAGTGTGATCCTTGATGAGTTGTGCGGGAGCTGGGTTAGCGACTCTCTGCGGAGGAATATTGATCAGTACAAACTGACTCAGTGATTCGTATGCAACTTAGCACAACTACTTCTCTAGTACAATTATTACTGTTCATATTACTACAACAACTACTACTACTACTACTACTACTACTACTACTAATACTACTAATACCACCTACTACTACTACTACTACTACTACTACTACTACTACTACTACTACTACTACTACTACTACTACAACTACTACTACTACTACTACTACTACTACTACTACTACTACTACTACTACTACTACTACCAACTACTACTACTACTACTACTACTACTACTACTACTACTACTACTACTACTACTACTACTACTATTACCACTACTACTACTACTACTACTACTACTACTACTACTACTACTACTACTACTACTACTACTACTTCTACTACTACTACTACTACCACCACCTACTACTACTACTACTACTACTACTACTATTACTACTACTACTACTACTACTACTACTACTACTACTACTACTACTACTACTACTACTACTACTACTACTACTACTTCTACTACTACTACTACTACTACTACTACTACTACTACTACTACTACTACTACTACCACCACCTACTACTACTACTACTACTACTACTACTACTACTACTACTACTACTACTACTAACTACTACTACTTTTACTACTACTACTACTACTACTACTACTACTACTACTACTACTACTACTACTACTACTACTACTACTTCTTCTACTTCTACTGCTATAACTACTATTACTACTTCTACAATTACTACTGATTCTTCTTGTACTGCTACTACTACTGTTACTGCTTTTGCTATTCTATGTATGTAACTATTACTGCAACTCTGCTTCAGAAATGCCATTATCAACCTTATAATGTAATCCCTCCATCCCAGGAGGTATGCCGGATCCAATACATTAAATTAACATCGGAATGTAATGAATGCGGCTTTGTGTATGGGCTTGTGTGAATGTAGATAATATACTTGAGTTTGAGTGTGAGTGTAATGTTTTATTATCCGAATAAAAAGTACATCAATATAACAATAAAATGCGAATGTGTAACATAGATATTAAAAGGATAATTTGGACCAGAAAATAGCATTAAATGCTAATCGTGTCAGGTATCATTAACACACATAAGTAGCACAACGATAAGAATATAATAAATACATATGAATAACTGTTGAATACATACTTAAACTACAAGCTATTCTACATCTAGGCTAAAATATGTTCTGTGATTAAATACAAAGCTTTGGTATTTAACACTAAATACAATGATAAAGGATTATAATTATAACGTAATATTTACAAAAAGGCAAGAACCTCGGTTAAAAGTTCAAACAATTAATAACATTTGTGATATTAGAGTTCTACGAAAGCAAGACACTGATGCTTTCTCCTGTACTCGGGCAATAGTTATGTATAGAATATTTTAATGTTAAACCCAATGCAAAGCGCTAATTTCTGCATACGAACGAAACTATTTTAACATCTCGTCAGTCTGGGTCAGCAGAAATACTAACCGTGATGACGACATTTGGTTGCGGTGCCTGCTGAGAAGGGACAGGTGGATTTACAGTCTGACGACCCGGATAGGTGACGTAGCTGTTGCCTGGCTGGTAGACTGCCTGTACTGAGTGGCCATGCGCATGTGTAGGTGCCTCTACTGCCTGGCCAAGGCCCTGCGTCTGAATGATTACAATGATTACAATTATCTGTATTTGAATAACAGCTTAGTGCCGAAGCTACTTAATTCACATTCGAAACAAATTGAGTTAACGATATTAATACGCTACGTAGGTATCTATTAGTTCAACTTTTAAGGGAAAATATCACAATCAAAATGAAAATAATTATGGAATCATGTATTTTCATATTCCTTTTGGCGTGTATACAAAGTTTCACAAAGAAACCTGCTTTGCTCCAAAGTAAAACAAAACAAGGATTTAGAGCCGTTACCAAAATACAATGACTGTAGTACGGCAAGCAAGGGCAATTCTTGAAAAAAAGGCAGGACAATTTGATATCGAAAATGAGAGAGTGAGATAAAGCAAGGTTCTGATCAATATTTATATTGATGCGAATTGTTTTGTCTCGCAAGTATCTTGTTTCTTGATGTTGGTAATTTGTGGTTTTGAATACAAAATGTTTAGATTATTCCAAAATACAATAAAGATGACATCACACTTGAGTTTAATAAGCTTAAAAGATGTGTGTTATTTAATCATACCTTATTTTGTGTTTGGCTAAATATGACAGCCAAATTGTCGATATGGAGTGATAATTGACGCATTAGTTTATGTTAGTTCGACTGTGTGACGACATCCATGCTAGCTTATCCAGGGGTCGCAGGGTTTTTAAAAAGGGGTTTACCCTTATCATCTCAAGATGTATTGGTTAATAATTATAGTATTATTTGCTTACCTATTAATAATTGCAATAACTGCACGGATGGCTTTATGCCTTTATTTCCAAATTTCTCGTTAGGAATTTGTATTTTATTGGTATGTGTTGTTCGATCAACACAATCATCCACTAAAACTGCAACTATTTGTGTTAGTTATTTTAATTAAAGGGATAGTACAGTGGTGTACTAACAGATCAATAACGAAAGTTTCTTGTTGTCGAAAAAGAAAGAAATCGAACCATGACATTTTGAGAAAATCTATTCGGAATACGTAAGTAGGCCAAAATTTGGAAAAAATGTAATGTACCTTCTAAAGGCCATTGCTAGACTTGCAGTACAGCCGCACATGCTCGGGTATAAGATGAAAATTATAACCACGCTCTAACATATAACAAGAAATGCGCATTTCTTTACGTGTGCATGTGCATGTTTGTAGGTTGTATGAATGTGTGCGTACGTGCGTGTGTGTGTGTGTGTGTGTGTTTCCCGCTAAAATGGAGCCCATTAGCACTATTTTGAATGAATTACCAACTATTATCCAGCAGCTATTTATGAAAAAAAAAATACTTGTAAAAACACATGCTGTTTTAATATTCTTTGATGAAGCAATCATCCAAGTGATTCACCAAGTGAGGTATTATAATACCGGTGTTTCTAATCACCTGATAGCTAATCCTAACCTTCTTCCTATCCTAACCGTTTTTCTATCAACTATCCACTTAGTAGAATAATCGAATCGAGCTGTATAACCTGCCTTCTTTTATAGTTTCAGTTACAGTTTCAGTTTAGTTTTTTTTTTTATTATACATGGTTAGTACTTGCAGAAAGGTAAATAGCTAGATAATTAATTATTAATTCATGTAAATTATGTCAATATTTTTGTGACATATATTTTATTTTAAAAATGTTCACAACAACAACAACGAAATAATATCATTAGTTTCAATTTGATTAAATACAATATAAATACAAAGTAAAAATTTGAATTTCCACTAAAATGCGATCGATGATCGGTCATGAATATTCATGAGGCATTCATAGTCTATTAAAAATACTGCCGTATATTGTTGTGAACAATCAATAACGGATACTATGCTTATCAATCACTGTTGTTGAGTCTTAACAGCAAATTCATTTCACTTAGGACTGTATTTGTTTGATTTTAAGAAGCCAGAAAAAACAAAGACATTGTAGAGTTTGTGAACATGCATGGCGTTGGGCAAAAAATGTGTAGGATTGGAACGAAGACATACAAAGGGTGACGACGGGCAACTTTACCCAATAAGGTGCCAACGTAAACGTTGCTGAATCTAGAACCACTGGTTGGGCACTCTTTGGGAGCAGATAAGCACCATTTTATAATCCTTTTATAACCCCGCATGTTCGCGGCTGCGTGAAATGCCTATGGCATTGAAAATGCAGCACCAAGAGCTTTCCGTACACGAATGAGCGCAGAGCTACGCGGGCGTAACGGACCGAACTGGTGGTGAATTTAGGAGCAATGTCAGCGGCATGAATAAATATTTCAACTTATATTTCTAAATGTAACGATACTTAGGTTCGGATTTTCCAAACAAGCCCTTTGATATACCATTTCAACAATACTACTCAAATAATTTGGCAAGTAAAGTTTTTGTGGTTAATTTTCCCCAAACTGGCATTTGGATTAAATATATAGAGAGATCATTTAAATAAATAAATAAAAAACAAACAAAACAGTCTGGAGATGTTAGAAAATGCATAGCATTTAAAGATCTTCCTCAAATATTGATCAGGTTTTTCAGTACGTCCTTACTAGTTTGTTATTGAAGCCCACTCACAAGTGTTTAATACTACATGTACTTGAATGAATTATGTACTAAGCAAATTAAAGGGACTTCGTAGCATTGTCCACATCCTCCAAATCCAATTTAAATTCTAGTGGTTCCCTCATACCTTGAAAGTTCCCTTTCGTTAAAAAGATATGTACGATTGAAGTGTTCAGATAATGAATTATTCTTTGGATTATCGAAACCGTGTACAAAGTGATTGAAGTGAGTTAGTGAATATCACTTTGCATTTTTGCTCATTACTCCGCCACATAACATCCATTTAACTTGAAATTTTCACACAACACCCAGTTGATAACATTGTATCAGCCATTCATTACTTTTTGCACATATCAACAAAGTTACTAGATCCCTTTGCCTTTGTCCTTCAGCAAGACAATGTATCCACAATGCTGTTCTCTACCCAGGTGTATAAATGGGTACCCGGTAGGAGGTGAAAGCCTATATGTGAAGGATCTTCTCAATGCCCATGAGCCGCTTGGAAGGAATGCTCCCCAGCGAGTGAAGATGGTGAACACAATGTGTGCTGGTTTGCATTGTATCCTATGACCGGGGGGAATATTATCATTGTAAAGCGGTTACTGGTTAGAGATGATTATCAATGATATTAGGCGCTATATACACCTAGTATATTATTATTATTATTATTATAGTTATATTTTAATAATCACCTCTTACACTAATTACCTGCGTATACGAAGTAGATGGTGCCGTGGTGTCATCCTCCGTTCTTGACCTTACATTATGACCAAGCTGCGGCTCCGCATTGGGTGCATCGCGCCGTTTGACCGGGTTGTCGACTGCCTGTTGAGTTGCGGGCTCCGGGTGCGTAGTGACCTTAAAGGGGACCACCAGGCAATGTACAACACATAATCATAATGTTTTGGTACCGTTGTGTGATATCAAATAGATGCCCCACCTTTTGCAAAGGGTTGTGTAATCAATACATAATGCAATTAATTACCACCACTTCGAAGTTCCCTTTCGTTAAAAAGATGTGTGTTCAGATAATAAATTATTCATTGGATTATCGAAACCGTGTACAAAGTGATTGAAGTGAGATAGTGAATATCACTTTGCATTTTTGCTCATTACTCCGCCACATAACATCCATTTAACTTGAAATTTCCACACAACACCCAGTTGACATATCAGATAACATTGTATCAGCCATTCATTACTTTTTGCACATGTCAACAAAGTTACTAGATCCCTTTGCCTTTGTCCTTCAGCAAGACAATTTATCCACAATTGCTGTTCTCTACCCAGGTGTATAAATGGGTACCCGGTAGGAGGTGAAAGCCTATATGTAAAGGATCTTCTCAATGCCCATGAACCGCTTGGAAGGAATGCTCCCCAGCGAGTGGAGATGGTGAACACAATGTGTGCTGGTTTGCATTGTATCCTATGACCGGGGCTAATATTATCATTGTAAAGCGGTTAGAGATGATTATCAATCAAATTAGGCCTTATATAAACGCAGTATATTATTATTATTATAGTAATATTTTAATAAACACCTCTTACACTAATTACCTGCGTATACGAAGTAGATGGTGCAGTGGTGTCATCCTCCGTTCTTGCCCTTACATTATGACCAGGCTGCGGCTCCGCATTGGGTGCATCGGGCCGTTTGACGGGGTTGTCGACTGCCTGTTGAGTTGCGGGCTCCTGGTGCATAGTGTCCTTAATGGGGACCACCAGGCAATGGACAACACGTAATCATAATGTTTTGGTACCGTTGTGTGATATCAAATAGATGCCCCACATTTTGCAAAGGGTTGTGTAATTAATACACAATGCAATTAATTACCACAACTTACGGAACCATTAATCTTTGGTTCCGTGCACGCCAAACATTTGCGAGTGCGCCAATTCTATTCAAGCTACGTTTGGAGACAATATAATCACGAACGAGGCTTTCGTCCAAGACGAAAGGTAGTCTTCGTTTATGCAGACACCTGAACACATGTTGTTTTATGATGATGATTTTTTCCAATTATCTATTTCGTTTAGAAAACTATTTTTCAGATTTTGGGGTGGAATGGACTAATCAAAATGTTACCTTTCTTTTATAAGAATATTATTGTTAGGTGGTGGAACCCTTTACATCCATGCTCCGACTAAGCTGCGTCGCTAGCATTCAAATTCTCATTCTCAAATTTGGTAGTCATGGCCTTTCTTTGTATGCCGTATTAACGTTAATGAAACTAATAATTATTGTATATTTGTATCATGTAAAGTGTTTTGTGATTCTGGTAGAAGCGACCTATTTTTTCAATTATAAGTGAGGTACATCATTAGATTTAAGAAATATTATCATGCTAAAATGTGTTAGTTTTGACCTTCCTTTGCACGCCCTTACCGTAATTAATCAAACATTTCGGATTTATGTTATTGCTTTAAGCAGGATATGATTATATAATAAACATTTTAATGCGACCTATATTTTCCCACTTTGCCGATTTATTGAAGTACGACGTTCAAATTCATAAATATTCTAATGCTAAAATCTGTTAGTCCTGACCTTCGTTGGCATGCCCTTACCGTAACAAAACCAAATAGCTACGATTTATTGTATTGCCTCATGCAGGATATGATTATATGGGTTAGTAAACTATATAGTGCCTTGTTGGCACCACGTAGCTCCACCCCCCCCCCCCCCCCCCCCCCCCTCCTCCTCCCAGGCCACCATCTACTCAAGCTCCCTGCTTTTGATTGTTGGTTTTCTGCATTTGTTTATTTGTTATAATAATATACATAAATTATTGTCACATTAAATTATATTATGATTATATAACAATTCTCATTTTATTTGTCTTATTTGTATGTATTTTCGGCTATTCCGACCGAAGTATCTCGTTATAATTCATAATCATTGTCATGCTCAAGTTGTGCGTATCAAGCCCATCATTAAACAATTTATTCCTTTGGGTGATTTGAGGTTAAAGTGCAGCCAAATCTTGCATTGAAGTAACACGCAACAATTATAAAGCATGGATTCATTAGACGAATTGTTATTGAAGGTTGGGGAAAGTTTGTTTTAATGTTAGCAAAAGGTGAAATATATTGAAATGGACATAAGCACTTTAAAACAGCACGTTTAATCATCACATTTAGTCCATTACATTATTGCGTAATAAATTAAACCAAAATTGGCATTCAAAATAAATTAGTTTGGTAAGTCATACAATATGCATAACTTAAAGGGATAGTTGAGTTTTGGTAAAGAGAGTACAGTTTTGGTCAAACTCATTACAAACTAACAGTTATAACTCCATCATGCTCGAAAGGAATACAAAATTACAAATGACTAAGTAAAAAGCCTGTTACCAATATAAAAAAGAGCCGTTAAAACTTAAAAGGACACTCTCTTAAAACTCAATGGTTTCATTCATGCATGTGATTTTTGGTTGAAATAGTGATTCGATAGAGAAATAATCAAAAAATATTTGAAAACCTCTTTTGTAATTTATTGAAAAGAGGAATCATTAACAAAACAAATGTTAACGGCTGGTTAAAAATTCTTTAATAATTGTGGGGCCCCACATTTATTAAATATGGTTATGTTTATGGATATTTCAGCCATTTCTGAACCGATTTCGATCAAATAAAGTTTATTCTGTCATTAAAATATTATGCTCTTTCAAATTTGACACTCAGTTTTTCATTATCTCACACAAACATTATTGTATGTAGCGCCCTCTATACTAATAATCAACTATCCCTTTAAATTGGGACAAAGTAGATTTTGATATACTGCAAACACCCAATCACGTCTCTCATATCTCTCAGACTGACAAACTTAATTGAGCTGAAATCATATTAATCGGGAAGAGGGGTAGTTTTCCAAAGTAAACACAAATAATAATACATGTTTTGGAAAATCAATATTGTTATAATTATGCAGATAATAAGCAGACATAGCTTACCTTCCAAATGTTGAAGGAGCAGCAAAAGTGCACGTCAAATGAAGAATTCACTTCGAAATGAAGATTCGTGAAAGCTGGAGGCATATACATTATAGCAATCTACCTACATCATGCAACGTGTATATTTGCACATTAATTATGTCAGCGATATAAATGGAAGTCTGACGACAGGAATATCCATTGTTTATGGCGGGCAGCGACTGCTAAATAAGTCGGATATATAGATACGTTGTGACATCTAATAACCAGATAGCTGGACATACAGTTGGACGTGGTCAACATTGCAATAGATCCAACGATGAAGAAAAAAAAACACGTTTCACAAATCGAACGGAAGGAAAATGTTCGTACATTATATGTTATCGCTGATGTATGTTATTAACATTTCTGTATTACATGTATGGATGGTGTTATCTCAATTTTTAACCCATAACATTGTACAACAAAAGTTCTCCCCTAGCTTCCACCCTAGGTATTACAGTATTTTGGTTTTATCATAAGTTGTATAACACTATACGATGAATAGAACACAATTCATGTTATTTTGTATAATATAACAAATATATTGATGGTGGTATGACTCAGTATGTCACATTTAAAAACACAGATAAATTCAAGTATAGTATTCAATACATTGTATTGTTTAAAGACAATATCCTAATTTTGCAAGTATCTTCTTTTTTAATAAGAACAACCCATGAACCACAACATAGTTGGTAGAATTTGAAAGAATATATTTACAACGTATTCAAAAAGTACGTTGACACCGACATGCGTTGGAGCCTAATTTTCAATAATTATAATGTCCGACTATTTTAAATGAATGCATACATTACTATAATTGTTATACTCTTGACAAGGTGAAGGAAAAACATCCTTTTGTAAGTTACATCACTATAACATGTAATGGTATAATTTAATCATTCCTACTCGAAATGAATAGTGAACAACATCAAGTAGAAACAGCAAGTAAAAACAAGGACAGACGGATTTTTTAGAGCAGTAACTTTCTGGTAATAATAATTTATTTTGTTGAGTTATTTTGCCCAGAAGGAATGTCGGCGGTCATACAACGACACCGTTTTTAAGATCGTAGTGTATAGCCTGTCATAGCCAACAGTAACAGAATAACATATATTACAGATCATGGTAGGCGGGGCCTATTCTTTCAATATGATTGGTCCGCACATTCCACCAATAGTATTGAAGAACATTTAGCTGGTATATCAACGGTCTATTATGTGAGCAACGTCATCAATGCATTGTATGGATATCGCAGCCCTAAAAGTATGTTCAAGGTATGCTAAAATGGCACTCTTGCCCCAAACTGATATGAAAACAACTCAACATAATACTTATTGAGTCCACTAAAGACAATAAACATTACAATGCGACCTATATTTTCCGACTTTTCCGACTTATTGAGGTACGACGTTAAAATTCATAGATATTCTCATGCTAAAATATGTTAGTCTTGACACTCCATTGCATGCCCACACCTTAATGAACCAACTTATTATGATTTATTAAATTGCCCTATGCAGGATGCCGTTATATAGTAAAACATATAATGCGACTTAGTTTTTTTCTAGCTGTTCTGACTGAGGTATCTCGTTAGAATTCATAATCATTATCATGCTCAAGTTGTGCGTACCAAGCCCATCATAATTTATAACAATACTTGTATATGTGTCATAATCATACGCAGGTGATACATAGCAATTCCATCTCTATGTGGAGGAATTTAATTGGTATTTTCATTTTCGAACCCGAATAGACAGGTTTCACCAGTTTAATAAAGATTCGATATATATCTTACTTAGACTTAGTAGCTCCCGCGTCGTCCGACGCATGAGGCGGTCATCACTCTCCAGCTGGGTCTGTCAGCAGTTAGAGTCTTAATGTCTTTCCAACTTGTAAGGCTGCCTTTGAGATCTTGTTGGATGTTTTGCTTCCAGTTCATTTTGGGCCTGCCCCTTCGTCTTCTACCCAGGGGGGTCCACCAAAGAGCTTGGTTTGCTAGGCGGTCAGGGGGAAGACGTGCTACATGGCCCAACCACTTCAGGCGCCTTTTACAAATTGCTGCGGATACTAGAGGCTGCTTAGAACGTTATCTAACTTCCTTGTTTGTGATGAAGTCATTCCACTTGATGTTCAGGATCTTTCGTAGGCATTTTGAGTCAAAAGCATCCAGTTTCTTTTCATGAGTAATTTTAACGTACCATGTTTCACAGCCATACAAAAGGGTCGACAGTACATTTGTATTGTAGAAACGAAGCTTGGTCTTAAGGGAAAACTTCTTGCTGGACCAAATTTTGTTGAGTTGATTAAATGCTGCTGATGCTTTTCCTATTCTGCAGTTGATCTCCTTGGTCATGTCTCCTTGGGCATTGATGGAGCTTCCCAGGTATGTGAAATCTTCAACATTGTCAATTTTGTCTTGACCTATAAAGACATCTAGTGGGGGATGATGGTCTCCTTGAAGCATGTTCTTTGTCTTTTTGATGCTGATGAGTAGGCCAAGTTCTTTAGCACTTCCACTGATAGCGCCTACAAGTTGCTGTAAACTTGGAGTATCCTTTGCGAGTGCTGCAATGTCGTCAGCAAAGTCAAGGTCTGAGAGTTTCTGGTTACTCAGCCAGTCAATACCTCTGTCTTTAGTTGCTTTCGTCAATACCCAGTCGATTGCTATCGCGAAAAGAATTTGAGACAGTATGCAACCTTGCCGTACACCTGTGAGTACTTGGAACCAGTCACTCAATCCATCATCGGTTCTTATGCAGCAACGTGAACCGCTGTAAATCTGTTCAATAGCAATGACGACTTTTTCAGGGATACCATACGAGATGAGTACTTTCCACAATGAGGGTCTGTGAATACTGTCGAAGGCTTTGCTGAAATCAATAAAGCTGACAGCAAGGGGGACCTGGTACTCTTGGCACTTGTCGATGATGCGCCGGAGGGTGAAGATTTGCTCAGCACATGAGCGCTTGGGCCTGAAGCCTGCCTGTTCCTCCCTCAGATATATATCTGCTACACTTTATATTCCATTGTATTGGGCCTGTACATTTATATATTGTTCATTACTTCACCTTATTGTAAGTTATTTTTGGTGTTATTTATGTAAATATTGCTATTCTGTTTATGCATTTTTATTGTGGCTACGTGTTTTATGGACTTCCTGAAAATCAGCCAGAAAGAGGATAGCGAATTTTTAGTCCGTGTTTGAAAAAATATGCCCCCAATATAGGCACAAACATACATCTGTTTGTGTGTGTGTGTGAATGAGTTTTTAAATATACTTCATATAAAATTCGTAAGATGTGCAACCAATTAAAACATGTTTAATCTGTTTCCAACAAATCACACAATTGTTATGAGTCTACATTGCGTGATTTCTCGTACGTTGAGTAGCCGTAATATGTAAATTGTTTTTAGAAAGAAAATGAGTTTGAACATATTATACTTCATGTAAAGTTTATGTTTTAAATGTATGTTAATTGACTCAAAATATTCACTGCAAACCAATCAGATAAGTAATCAGAGACACAAGACTCATATATTAAAACGCGCCATTGACTGATCTATATATTCAAACTTATTTTCTGAAGATATAGCAATATCATTTTCCCTTAAATGTAAATGCAAAACTCACAATTTTATTCTACAAAACAATAGTTTTATTTTACAATTCAAACATTCACAGCAAAACGAAAGGCACTAAAATAAAAGAGCATATTTTCACATAAGTCAGTTAAAGCCATTTGAATAGTAGTAATATAGGTAGCACAAATCACGGTGTGTATGATTTATAATATCCTATTAACTTCATTCTTAATGACACATACAATATACAGTATATATGGTTTATAATATCACATTAGGTACATTCTAAATGACAATTATTACATAATTATTCTGCATTATACGTGAACTTATTTTATTTTGCTGACGGACAGTGCATCGAATGAACTTAATCAAGCGTACTGTATATCTTACAGATAATGCAGTTAAAAAAAGTTATGTCCACATCATGCATTGCCTTATAAATTACGTCACATTTAACAAGTTTACTGAATTTAAAATTCAGCAATAATACAGATTCGGATTAACAGAATAAAAGTGTCTCTACAAAGAACTGTTTTACCACGTCACACTCAATTTATCTATACGATAGGGATAATCTATTAACGTTGTGTACTCTTATACTTATTTGAAAGATAGGGACAATCAATTCTTCGCTTTTGTCTGTTAAGGACACCTGCTTGTTTCTTAAGTATTTTATATGAAAATGTAAGAAAATGTGCCTGTCTATAAAGACCAGCTACTCATTGTGGAATCAGAAGGGGTAATATGTAATGTATGTATCTATTTAAGGTAAACCAACCTCAGGTTCTTCTAAATGATGACAACTAAGTATTACAAGGAGGCAAACATTTCTTGGTACTATTAACCAAAGATAAATTTGTTGGCAATACTGACAAATATACATGCTGGAATGTAGTATTTTATTAATCTTTTATAATCAAAATCAACCAATAATACTTGTAGACTAATCAATTCAACAAAGACTACTTCCTATTTAATCCCATATATGCTTTTATGTTTCCTTCACTCTTCTGTTGTTTACTTTTGTATTTGAATCTTCAAGATTTTCCTGAAACTACAATATTCAAATGAGATGCTTCGACTTAGTCATTTTGAATAACTAAGCAAGTAAGTCTAATTATTTTGCTAGGATTGAGAAGAAAACATTACTTTCGTCTGAAATATAGTATAATGTACACTAGGGTATAAACAAATACATGATAACATACATTAAGGATATACCATTCATAGTGTCCGTGTTGTGCGATTTCCCTCCAGTATGTGGTTTCAATCTTGTAAATAATATGTTACACTAACACTGTTGTAAGATGGTATATATAAACTACAGAGGAAAATTATACTAAAACAATTAATAAATGTTTCCATTCCCTAAATTATCTTTAAAATTATTGCTAGCCTACACAAAAGGTTTGGGTAAATATTCGGCATTTCTTTCCATGTAAACCAATTACATTAACCATGTTAA
Organism: Echinarachnius parma; assembly: GCA_037951105.1. Classification (NCBI taxonomy): domain Eukaryota; kingdom Metazoa; phylum Echinodermata; class Echinoidea; order Clypeasteroida; family Echinarachniidae; genus Echinarachnius; species Echinarachnius parma. Next base: position 51,461 of record JBAMJV010001511.1, on the reverse strand, counting down.
CTAAAGTACCAAATAGTAATACATTATGAAATAGTCTCCAATATTCTCTAAATCAATTAAATAAAGTATCATTTGTGTAAGCAAGTTGATTAAATAATTTTAACAATGAAGCAAGGATAAAGATGTTGTTTAATAGCCTTTCATGACGAACCGTTGCTAGTCGGAACACCTCATCAATACAAGTATTTTTGTGTCGTATATCATTAAGTTTGTATTTTCTCTTTTTGGTAAAATATCAATCTCTGTCTCTGATTTCCCTCCTGCTTCAACAATTTTCTTATGTGCTCCCTTCAGCCTGTTCAACGCACCCCTTTATTCTTCATCATTGGCACCACCCGAACCACGCCCTTCCTTCTTCCTCATGTCGTTTGCAACATTGCGGGCAGCCTTGAGTCCCATGAACGGACACCTCGTCTGGCCATTGACAAGCGACTTTACCTGTCAACAAAAAAGAAGGAAAAAATAGTAATAAAATAGTGATGATGATTGTGGTAATGATGATGATAGTGGTGATGGTAATGGTAATGTTCATCGCTTTTTACAAATGAAATGGTATTTTGCACGAGTCCTGGGACCTTTAATTTTGCCTCATGACCATACTATCTGATGGGTACATTGGATTTCTAAAACACATTCAGGTATTAAGATTTCTTAAAATATGACATTCAGTTCTCGATATTTTGAAGTTTCAAGATATTTTCGCATACATATTGAGCCCTGTGACCTATGACCTTTGACCACAAAATCTAACCAAAGAAATATTGTCTATTCAATATACACAACATATACATACATACATTCGTTTGAAACGAATCCACCAATCAGTTCTTCAGATAACGCGATAACGAGATATTGTTGCATATTTTGATGAGCCCCTTGACATTCGACCTTTGACCTCATGATCCTCACATCTCATCAGTTTATCGGCTCTCCAAGATATATACATTTACCAAGTTTCGTGATGAATCGTCAATCGGTTCTTGAGAACGGGACATACGGACCGACCACCCGAAAAAATTAAAGCTGGTATATATGGACTGTCACTTTGCTAACTAGTAATGATTTAATATTTTCATATGCGATTTTATTTTGATGTTAGACAAATAATGAAAACCAATAGAAGTTTGCAAGTTCATACAAATAAACTGGTGGCTAGACAGGGGGTAACTGACCTGACTAGAAGATATCATGATGCATTCGGCCTCCTCCATGTCCCGCCTGGCCTTCCGGATACTCTCCTCCGTGATCCCCCTTGAAGCATCCTCAACCACAAACGTGCGGAATCCTAGGTTGGACGAGTCGATCGCACTGTAGCGCACGCAGTAGTCGTATGCCAGGCCAGTGATGTAGATGTCGGTGATGCAGCGCTTGGTCAGCTCTGCGGTCAGGTTCGTCTGGGACAACTGTTGGTTGTCAAAGAAGGCCGAGTAGCTGTCGATATAGTCATGGTAGCCTTTGTAGATCTTTGTGTGCTCAGCAAGAACCTATACAGTGCAATATCAAAAAGAAAATATAATATCAACACAATTGCACTCAAACCTGTTGAATTGGCCACTTGGCTATATTGGCCACATAAGGTTATCCCCAGGCTCTGCATAGATAATGAATGTTTTGCAACATGTCCATCTAATTCACCTGCCAACTTTTCCTGTCCCGTGTGTACAGGTGTAATTATATGACACCTTATAATGTTCTCGCAATGTGATTGGTTGAATTCAGGTCACATGACATTCGTGAAAATGTACCATTCCACGATTTTACGTCATATTTCATTGAATAGAACTTTTTTAAAGTACCATTCAACAATTGTTGACGTCATTAAAGGTGGAATGGTACTTTTTTATGCTGTTGTTGTGCAAGCGCCAGCGCGCGTTAAAATTAACTGCGCGCATTGCGCAGATTTTCCATTCATGAACAAGCGCATTAACAAACATTACGCATGTAAGGCAGCTGTCTTTTTACACAACATGGCTGCAGAACCGGGAATTATTTTGCTGACGGATGTCGATTTGGACGATTTAATCGACAGTGCGGATTCTTATAACACGAAGAAGCAAATAAAGTAGTTGTCATATAAAACAAATAATGAATGTTTTTTTTCCATTCGTGGATTGCAACATTCCATCTTTCACCGAATGCAAATATTCGTACCATTCCTCGGCTTCGCCTCGTTGAATGGAACATTCCATCTTTCACCTCATGCAATGATTCTTACCATTCCACTCAAATACATTCATTATTTGTATACTAGTCAACTGACCAATTATTGACTGTAATATGAGAACGATCTATGATCTACTACCCGATATCGTTGCACGCAGTGTGTATACCATATGTGATACAGTCTGTTCCATAAGTGAACAACTACCAATTAAACCAACACCACATTAAAAACGTGATATTTTGACCAAAGCCAAACATTATAAAACTACTGTAAACTGACCGTTAGATTAAGGTGCAATTCGGCTCCTTTTGATCGTTGTACGCAGTGTCTTGGCCAAAGAGTCTGCTCCGTAGGGACTGGTCCATCGAAGATCACTGTGTCAAACATGTGTGCATCTTCCTTCCTGATCTGTAACATGATAAAACCAAGCGTAACATTTGAATCATGAATGGAACTTATAACAATTGCAGCAACATAATGTAAAATTCTAATAAGGTTTGAATCCATGCATTTAAGGGATAGTCGATCATTGTTTCAAATAATTATATGAACCTGATCATAGTCGAACCCACGATTTTGAAAATGGGATGTTTAGCTTCATTTAGTGGCGTAGTTACGGTGTGTTTGAATAAATAAAGACAGGAATTTTCGCTAAAGGGGCATGTTTAACCCCCAATCACCCGCCTATGAACCTGAATGAGCCACAACACAAACAACAGTGGCCTAGCGGGAACAGTAGTTTGTCATTATTGTATATGTAATAATTTAGGCCTACTATCTTGGCTCATGGAAAAATAAGAATACCGATTACATACCGGTGATGAAGGGGACAAATCCCGGCGGTAGAGGTTATCAAAGAATGAGATATGATTGGTTGGATGCCAGTCAAAGGAGTAGAACACTTGCTCGAACTCTATCCCACTCACGATGCTGGCATGGGAAAAGATAATTACAACAATATTATATTGGTCTGAATATAATATATCCTCCATATGAACATTCATTAACATGTTTGCCAACGAAGCATTTGACATATGAAATTAATGTACTTTTTGTATAAAGGCAATCTTTCTAACAATACAATTTTCCTGTTTCCTTAGACGGTCTTTAATGACAGGTGTTTGTGAACAAAATTAACAATTTATCATGTACAGTTAATTCCATCTCAAATTTATTACAAACATTCGACTATATCAAATTCAAGTGCTACTTATATGTTCAGGATATTTTTTAAAGACAAGGTGAATTTCAAGGTGAGTTATATTGCTTAACTTGTCAGTACATCAATTAGCCACTAAAAGCTAGTCACTAACATTTACAAACTCAAATTGGCATTTCGTTTCATATCCAGATATGCGAAAAAAAAAATCATTTTTAAATTTTATATCTAATACAAATATATATATTCATATTTGGTGCCATATGTGATGCCATTGTTTGTATTTGTGATAACACATTTAAACATTATTTATCTTATGACAAATCAACACAGATGAACTGTTGTGCTGTTGAACAAAAATGGTGTGCTTTGGTTTAACTCCTAACATACCAAGCTCTTGCTTTGGTTTAACTCCTAACATGCCAAGCTCTTCCGCGGCAGCTTATGCTTAATTGCCACAGCTGAGCATGCACGCACAATTATAGTACTTGCCCATGTCAATTGTATTGTGTGCGGTAGCATTATATACACAAGTGGCTCTATTGTACGTGCGACCCTTCATCTGCAGGCATTGGGTATTTGCCTTACAATACATTCATTTCAAATCCCCTAACAGTATAGTCAAGTTAATGTGGTACTGGGGGTGTACTTCACTGGCAGGTTTTGGTATAAAGAGAACCAACTGTGCTTTTGTTTAAAGGGATAGTTGAGTTCTGGTAAGGACGTATTTTAGTAACCATAACCTGCATCATTACATTACAAACTAATAGTTACAACTAGAAAGGAACACAAAAGCCGTTAAAGCCGTTAAAGCCGTAAGAGGGCGCTCTCTAAACACTCATCGGTTTCAACCATTTTAAATAAAATATTGTGCATGTGATGCTTTGTTGAAATAGTGATTAGATAGATAGATAACCAACAACTATTTAAATACCTATTTTGTAACTTTTTGAAAAGAGGAAGCATTTTTTTGTATTTTTAACGGCTGGTTCAAAATTCTAAACCCGGGGCCCCAGGTTTATTACAATTAGTTATATTTATGGATATTTCAGCCGTCTCTGAACCGTTTTTGATCAAACAAAGATGATTTTATTATTTAAATATTATCCTCTTTTAAATTTTACACTCAGTTTTTCATTACCTCACAACAAAATAAGTAGTCTGGCGCCCTCTTTACCAAAACTCAACAATCCCTTTAAATGGGACCAACACGCGACAATTATTCCTTGATGTTTTAGTAATCCGAAACACCAGCATCAATTGAAAATTGTGTCTTCGAAATTGTCAAACTTTAAAATTATCACTTCTGCGAATACAAACATTAGTTCAAGATGATAGTCTTCTTCTGCGGTCCTACAAACGATGTATACGATGATGATCAGTGACATCACAATCTCTTCTTACTCATTAACAACTGGAATAATTTCTTCTGCTTCAGGAACTATAAGAGACCCGGATATGAAGTCATTCTGAACATCAACTACAAGCAAACCAGACTTTGGAATTAACACCTGTGAAGAGAGACCAAAAATGTCATCACTTCATGGTTGTGACACAAATAAGCAAGCTTTTCAAACAGTAATATCGCTTTACTTCCATTACGTTTTTTCCGTTTATAGATAAAATATTTGAAAATGACAGAGGCAAATTTGTTTTTGTAAATAGATGGAAATAACACACTGAAAGCTATTTTCTTTAAATAATACAGGTATACGGTCGCAGACTATAATGGCCAAATAAATAAATTTAATCAAATCAAATATTCAGTAGAGGCCGTTGAAACAAAATATCAATTCATATTAAAATCTGTTTTATTATCAAGTTTGAACAACTTGAAATGAAGTTTCAGACTCTTAATACCACTAAACATCTTTAATAAGCAAAAACAGTCCCTACACATCATTAACGAACCCGCTGTAAATCAGCATTATATAATTCAATGAATTACAATTAGTTTAATGATGTGCTGGAAAACTAGCCTCCGAATTTAAATAAATTTGAAAATTATCTCATGCGCATTGTTTATCTAACTTACAACGGGTAGCCAGTACTTCCAGAGGATCATAAACTCGTCTCTATCTATCTGTCCATCCTGCAAAGAAAATTAGAGTATACATTCATGACCACCGGTCTGGAAATCCGGTTCGATTCCCGGCGAAGCCTATTTTTCATTGCTAATTTCCTCTATATTTGAATTGAATTAATAAAAAGATGCATCACTTTGTATGATCCCGCACACTTTCTTAAGAAAAGTGGATTGTATTATCCTTGGGTTAGTGCCCGGTTTATATAGCTTCTGACTAATCGAGCAATGGAAAGGTTTTTATGGGAGCGTCCCTCATTCAAGGGTCTTTTGGGCTAAATGGTTGAGCACCGGTCTAGAAATCCACAGGTCTCAGGTTCGATTCCCGGCGAAGCCTATTTTTCTTAGTTATTTTCAATCATCTAGGCAGTTTGATTCATGTTTGTTTATTTTTAAAATTATAACTTAGAAATATTAATTTATATGGAAATCGTTAAATAAGGGGAGTAAGATTAGTAGTCTAGATACGCAGACCTGTGAATACGCATCACATACCTTCTTCTCATTGAACTGATCAAACATCTGTCTAGAGAGAGTCTCGTTCAAGGCGGGCGAGGGATTGCCTTCGGTCACGAAGAGCTGCGTACACATAGCATGGAACTCATCGGGATCCAAGATGCCATCACTGTATGCATACATGGGGGAGAAAGGAGTAAGCTTGAATGGATCTTCTCATTGAACTGATCAAACATCTGTCTAGAGAGGGTTTCGTTCAAGGAGGCATTTATTTATGAAGAGCTGCGAACACATAGCATGGAACTCTTCGGGGTCCAAGATACCATCGCGGTATGCATGCATGGGGGAGAAAGGAGTAAGCTTCAATGGACCTAGTATTATGTTAAATATATATCCAGAGAATTGAGAGGGTCTCTTTTTCTTATTGAACTGATCAAACATTTGTCTAGAGAGAGTCTCGTTAAAGGCGGGCGAGGGGGGTGGGGGCGGCCTTCAGTCACGAAGAGCTGCGTACACATACCATGGAACTCATCGGGGTTCAATGTGCTATCGCTGTATGCATGCATGGGGAAAAAGTAATTTTAAAGAGATCTAATATCTGTGTTAAATATCTGTCCAGAGACTACAGAGGGTCTCTTCTTCTGATTAAACTGATCAAACATTTGTCTAGAGAGAGTCTCGTTCAAGGAGGGCGATGGTTGGCATTTAGTTACGAAGAGCTGCGTTCACATATCATATATCTCATCCTGGTCCCAAATGTCATCCTTGTACGCACGGGGGAAAAAAAACTTGAAACGATCTATCAACAGTGTTAAAAATCTAGAGAGTGTCTCGTTGAGGGTCGAGGGATGGCCTTCGGTCACGAAGAGCTGCGTACACAAGTCATAGCATGGAACTCATCCGGGTCATATATGCCATTGCTAAATACATGGGCAAGAACAAATTTAAAGGGATAGTTGAGTTTTGGTAGAGAGGGCGCTAGACTACTTTTTTTTTTGTGAGGTAAGGAAAAAATGAGTGTAAAATTTGAAAGAGCATAATATTTAAATAATAAAATCATCTTTGTTTGATCAAAATCGGTTCAGAGACGGCTGAAATATCCATAAATATAACAATTTTTAATAAAGCTGGGGCCCCAGGTTTATTAGAGAATTTCGAACCAACCGTTAAAAATTCAAAAAAATGCTTCCTCTTTTCAAAAAGTTACAAAATAGGTATTTAAATAGTTGTTGGTTATTTCTCTTTCTAATCACTATTTCAACAAAACATCACATGCACAATATTTTATTCAAAATGGTTGAAACCGATGAGTGTTTAGAGAGCGCCCTCTTACGTTTTAATGGCTCTTTTTGAATGATAACATGATCTTTACTACGTCATTTGTAATTTTGTGTTCCTTTCTAGTTATAACTATTAGTTTGTAATGTAATTATGCAGGTTTTGGTTACTAAAATTCAGTTTCACCAAAACTGTACTCTCCTTACCAGAACTCAACTATCCCTTTAACAAAACATCACATGCATAATTTTGTAGGAAAAATGATTGAAATTGAGGTGAAAGAAATGTTGGTCTGCACAAATATAAAAAAAGGTAGTGTATTGCTTTAACAGACCTAAAGTATAACTTATTGTTCTACGGCAACTTTTCTGTCTGTTGTTGAATATGTGTTGTTGTTTTTTTTTTTTTTATTGGCGGTTCATTCAATTTGAATATGTTTGGCTGGTTAGTTATTTGGTTTTTGCAGACGCGTTCAATCAATTATGATTATTTACGTCTGGGACCGCCCTTTCTCCTCACCTTCCGATAGACGCTTCCAAGATTCGAACTCTCTTTGGTTAGGCACAACCAATTGCCCCAATCAGACTTGCTGTAACAAGGTGATTTTGTTTTCAACCATCAGAAATTCTATTAATATTCTAAGCAACATAGATTTAGGAAATAACGAACAAAATATTCAACCTGTTTTTTACATATTTAAATATAATAATTATTTGTTATGCTTAAAGTGATTCATTAACTTTGTCAAATTCAACTCAAATCATAAAAGAGTGTCCACTTTTGTATTTTTTACTGTTAAAACAGACACATACAATTACAAATGAGTGAGAAAATTAGTTGCGGATGTCGATCATCGATGCAACTAAAACATGCCATTTTTAAAATTAAGGTTTCTACTAACCCTACGCTATCACCTGTCTCCCAAGTCAGATGATGAAGGTATCCGTTTCTAACTTACGAATTTGTATCAAAAAGTCTGAAGCATTCCGCCGCCTTTCCTATGGCTTTGCTGTTGTTCCTGCTCAACGATGCAGCCTCTCTCAGCACTTCAAAATAATTCTGATCGGACATTCCGCTACGTCCACCGATGGAATGTGGGCCGAGATGTCGACGTCCTGTTTAAATGAAATATATGAAGTAGTCTTGTAATGTCATGAATACCAGCTGAATAAAGTAATACATTATGAAGCTTTCCTCGCTGCAAATCGGCTCGTGGGCTATCGGTAGATTGCTACTAGTTTGGTGCATTCAGCGTCTATAAATGCATGTGTAGCATTTTAAAATATTTTGAGTAATTATTGATTAAAACTTGGTCCCCAACATTTATTTAAATATAACATAACTTAAATATGCACATTTGCACATTTATATCAACATCAAAATTGCACCTTTAACCTCAAGGTGCAACTTTTCTAACTAATTGTGCAAATGTGCTGCCAGTGTGGCAAAACAAAATGCGGCAAAACAATTTGTTCTCAATGTGTACCGTCACATTTATTTACATAATTTTTGGTGGATATGAATCTACGTATATAGTGTGTATGATTATGAATAATATGTATGTGTAATATTTCTAGGTCATGCACTAAATGTATTGTTATTTTATTTATTTCTGATTTATTTAAACAGGGTAGCCCCGACTACTGCTCTACCAAGGGGCCCTTGTAAAAACATACAATCATGACATGGGTAAAAATGACTAAGATTTAAGTTACATATAAAAGCAGAGTTCAGAACAATTTACAAGCGTCATAAATATAAAATGAAATTACGAATAAAGCAAGTTAAGTACAAAGAGAAGAAAACAAAACATATCTATCTACATAATTATGCACACACAAACAAAAATGAGTTGGATCATTTGTATTACATAAGTCGCTGATTCATGTACTACTCACCATCATTGCCTTTGAAGTAGTAAGTCGCTTGGAAACCTCCTTTATTGACAATACTGTCTGTTCGAAAGAGGAGGAATAGGCTCGGGCCTGTAGACCGCATGGGTCCAGGGCTAGTCGTGCCACAGTAGATCCCGACTAGAGGAGCAGAGGAGTTGGGTCCGTCATAAATCTGAGGAAAACAAGTTAGAAGAATGGATTCATTTAAATTACCTTAAATGCATGCTTGTACAACTAAACTTACTTAGTTGATTAGGCAATCAACAGATGAGAAAGACGAGTAAGATAATATTGAGATAGAACATGGTTAAGGTTATTTTAGGAGTGATACAATAAATCAATTTAACTAATTATAAATCAAACAATACATTTATGCCACTTCAATTTTGTGCCGATGATACTCACATAAAGCGAATCATATCGACATAGTACGTCCATTTCCATATCAAAGTCGTTGAATTCTAGTTGGATGTATCCATTATTGCCAGATCGCGTGATGAGGAATTCACAATGCAGGTCATTGTAATAATTGGCTGGATATCCAGGACTGGTCAAGCTCCCCCATGATTCGATGAAGTACCCACCACAGTCTGTAAGATGAAATGTAAAGTAATATGTTATATTGGGCCACAACTTTTAATAGTCACATTGAAGTCCGTCTTGCCCCCCCCCCCCCGCAAACAAAACAAAAACAAAAAAAGGAAAGGAAAAACATGCGCCAAACCGAACGTAAGAAAGAGCCCGAAATCGTCTTTATTCTATTCCGGTCCTTGTAAATAGTGTTTTATATTTGTTGTATTCCTTTTTTTCTTCGTGTTTGTATTAATCTATGTTTACTGTATCTTTAATGTACAACTTGTACAATTTTAGTTATGGCTATACTTTAAGCTTCTAGCTGATATTGCCAGGTCTCTGTATGTTTCTATTTCGATGTTATGACAGTTTATTTTAATGTACGAAATTTATTATATTAAGACATGCAGGAATATAATACATAAATACAAACAAATAAAAGTGCAGTCGTGCACATCCGTATACACGTTTAAAAACAATATAAAGCTTTATATTGATTTTAATTTTATTTTATAATATATGATACTTAGCATGCTATATTGTTATACATGTGTGATGTCTTGTATTCACTCTTCCCATTATTTGTGTTTATTTTTGTTTTGCTATCATGTAATGTGTATTATAATGTTCATATGTTGTTGTTTATCAACATGCAACTTAAACCAGTCAGACCCACTTTCGCGTGTCCACTATCGTGAAAATAGCGGTTTCCCACTATTCTCTTATCAATGTCGCTAGATGGCGCATATATCATGGCGATAGTGTCATGCGATACTATTGGTGATCGAAAAAAGTTGAATTTTGTACAGCCGTTTGTTACATATGTGCAGCGTTGTGTCCGCCATACTCGTCTTTCGCGCGCTGAAGCGTATTTTCCGTTCTCTTCACACGCTCTCTCCCCTTCTCTTCTTATTTCGCACCATACCAGTTCGTACGGCATCAAACAGCTGTCGCGTAAGTCTATGCGCGAATCAACCGTTTATTTGAAAAACGAACCCGAATAACTGAGCAATATTTTTTTCTTCAAATGTTCAGGCCAGATCATTAAGAAAAGTTAAATTATCAACGATGCTACATATTAATCATTCAGATGATCTGCCCTGAACATTGGGCGAAAATAAATGTAATTTAATTGAATGTAGTCGTTGCACAAATATCCCCATTGCCACAACACGTGGAACCGTACATGACGCAATACTGCGTATCACGTGATAATCGCGGAATAGTGTTTTACCGCTATTTCAGCCGTTAGCGGTTTTGCGATAGTGGTCCTGACTGTAAACTACAGGGCGCCTTTGTTAAACAGTTTTGCATAACTGAGTAGTCATATCCTGCAGTATAACATAAATAAATAAAAACAAATGTATTTACATGATGTTTTGTATAAAAGAGCACACATAACACATTACCTGTTGGTTGTGGTGCTGTACTTGTCACTGACTTCGTAGGAGCTGACGTTGTGCCATTAGGCATGGTAGATGGAGTCGACTTAGTTCCTATCGTGATGAAATGTTTATCGGAGAAACGTGAGAAAGCATGTTCACATATGTGTATATTTCTAACATGATTGTTATACCAGTGAATTAAAAAAGGCTATAATTATTACTATATGCAAATGTATTTAGCATTTCATTGTATATTGATTGCTTGGATTATTATATGATCATTATACTAAGTCTAACATGATTATTTTTTGTTTGGGGGGGGGGGGAATAGGAACAAGAATGAAGTTAGATCTGAATCTTCGACCTCGCGGACGCCTTCGGGTAGATCAGCCAGGAGCTCAATTATACAGCTAACACTTAAGAGAAACAGGACAACCTACTCATATACGACGTATCCAACCTTTGACTATGAAAGTACGCATGGGTACTTTCAGTCAAATTACCAAATGTCACGCTACCGTACGCTGGTGATTTCATACATATCACGACGGACAAGAGGAGGCATCAGGGGGGAACCCCCCCCCCCCCCCCCCAAAAAAAAAAAAAATATATATATATATATAAATAAATAAATAAATACAAAATCGAAAAAAATCGTAGCATTCATTTCATTCACCGGAATTTCATATTGTGCATATGATTTTATTAAGAGATGTAAAGTCAATGTTGTCAGTGAATTGTCTTTCATTCGTCCTGAATAAATGTATGATACGTTTTGTCTTAGTGTCTTTGAGATTTGAATTAACTGTACATGACCTTACTAAAACGCAACTCTCTTAGTTAGACGCACTAAAAACAAGGTACTTAAATAGATGGTTATACGTGCATTATTGTGGCCCTACTTCGGCATGGAATGGTACTTACAAATTATCAATCAATAATTTTGTGAATTACCATTGCAGTAGATGTCATCGCTGTTGTCATCGCCATCATCCCATCCATCGCACTCGCTGTCTGGTGGAATGCACTGCCCACTGAAATATGAAGACGTGCATGCTTCTGGCTGATACGTCGTTTCTGGTAAAAAGGTACAAAGCAACCAATATAACGGCGTAACCTATTATTGTTTGTCATCATAATTATCCGTACATGACTTGTTTATAAAGTCAGCAGGAAAACATTAAATGGGAAGCGTGCATTTTTGTTTTTACTGGAGGGGGGGGGGGGGGGGGGGGGGACATGTCAACCTATATCAAAATGTGCATAACATGTTCATACAATGTGCGAGACATTAACATGATTAAAGGGGGAAGATTTGTAAAGTGTTTATCTATGTATTAGTTTTATGTAAGTATATTGGTAGAGAATAGTTTCAACCTGTCTCTATAAATATAAAAAAGACCTTCGGAGTTATATAGATTATGATCAAATTATATACTATAAAATAGGTACAAACCATATTTATATACACCCTATGTTTTTTTTTTTATCCGGGGCACTTGTTAAAAATAATCTATACATTATTTTTAACAAGTGAAGATATAGTTTACCAATATACAGTTGTTAACCAGTGAGGGAAACAGTCCCGTTAAAGAGATCTCCTATACAGGGTATACTCAGCGTACGGACGCAGGATTCATAGCTCAACGCACTGAAAGTTGGCATACACTACGGTATACACACGCAAGAGCCACAATGCTTTCGTCTCTACTGCTGCGCTATAGCCAAAGTCAAATGAACCGAGGCGCTCGGGTAACTTATTTGGCGGGGCTCAGACTGTGTTTATCTCAATCAAGGGTCTGATTTTAAAAGAATGACCGTGTCAAATTAGAATTTACCGTGCCGTTTTCAAGAAATTAAAGGAAATATAAAGATACTAACATGCGTAAGTCATTTTGAAACGACTGGTAGACTCCGCTCTAGTCTCCCCTGTAAAGGCATGCCCGATCATTATAAGGCGCGCAGTGCAACGTACAGTTCCGTGCACTTTGCCCCGCACGATGCGAGTCGAGTGTATGAGCGCAGCACATGGCGATGTATGTATGCCAATGTGTGTATTAAACATAAATGTTTCGCATCCGTCCATTCGCCTGGGCCTGATCTACTCCCAGTGCGTCTGTTAATCATGTTGGCTATATATTCCATTTCGTTATTTCGTATATCAACGATTTCAGAACTCAGAAGGTAGAGTGGATCTTGGCTTTTAGGACTAATGGTTTGTAAAGGGTTAGGATAATATTAGTTTTAGGTTTGATTGGGTAATATTATTAGGGTCAAGTTCGAGTTGCGGAACTTAAAGCCGGTTAAATGGAGTCCCATCACGAACTAGGCATAACGAGACGAAAAATGGGTGTAGACCAACGTGACCAAGAGAACGCGATTCATTCCAGGGCGGAGATATTTTCCCACGGTCAGTCACAGGCATATCATGTAACAGTAACGTGGGGGAGGGGGGGGGGGGGGGGGAGGATTCCCTTGTAAATTGTGATTGTTATCATTACTGTTGGCCGCTTTAACAAGTAAGGACCACGCTATTTCAAGTTTCTTACAACAATACTTCTTTCAACTGAGAGCGAGAGTAAAAACGCTAATTAAAAAAAAAAAACATTTTATTCCAAAGATACCTGTTCATGTACTTGCTAAGTCATTTTTCAATTACAATACTGTATATACAAGCACGGTCGTTATAAATAACTTACAATGTGTTGTTCATGTTACATGATCACGCAAAGATTTGTACACGCATATGTCTTTTTTGTAAATATTAAGTTCAATCCCCCTTCCCAATCGTTATGATTTTAAAAACAATGATCATGATATTAGTTTGATATAAACTGATCAGTAAGTATGCTAATTTTGAGAAAACAATACACACATTATGCTTAGCTATAGCTAGCGCGCTCTCCTCTGTGCGATATACATCAACGGCTTCGCTACGATACACATAGTGAATTACGCCTAAAACGACTCAAACACATCTAGTCGGAGCGATTAGTTTGCTCGCTCAAGTGGCTGAAATATGACACCTGCGTCTCGCCAGCGAACGTGATCGCCGTTTGGGGAGAAAGCTATTACTTCCCTAATGGGACCTTTTCCCTCACTGTTAACTGATGGTGGAGGGATCATCACGAATGTTCCATTCGAGAGATCCTAAATGCTATTGAAGGAAGGGAAAATAAGTCCGGATACGTAGTCGAGGGACTTATTTTCTTCACGAAATAGCATTTAAAATCCCGATGATTGGAATGTTCCATGATTTTCCCGACAACAAAGTTAGCAACTGTTATATCATCTGACTATGATGTGTGACTATCATCTGAAAAATCCGTTTCGTGGACGTTGGACTTTCACTCACTCACACACACACACACACACACACATACACATCAAGTAATATAACACAACACAACACACATTACATAGCCTATGCACAATACAGTCGTTTTTCGTACGGAATTAGCCTGTTTCCGCACTAATATCTCAACATGTTCCGATCACTGCATTTCTATATCGGAAATGTGTTGATTGTTTACTTCGATTGTGTTAATCAGGTAATTATCTGATCAACTGGTACTGGAAATCGTTGGTTTTCGATGATGTTGGTGCCTGCGAGGCTGCGAGAAGATCTGATTGTCGTACGGTACGGTATAGATACGGTACCGTACTACGTACCATACATTTTGTGTAATGTTTGAATCGCGGGTGGGTGTCATAACTCTCTGGCTGTAGTGTCATACCAAATTGACACCCCTGTCATGAACCGTGTTCAGTAAATCACAGACGGGTATTTTACTAAGTCAGATGATATATTGTAATATTTTACTATAGGAATGATGTGTACTATAGGATCTAAACTTACAGGTTCGGAAAGCTGATATGTCTACCTTTACATTGATACCACCTATTCTTGGCCACCAGAGGGGTGCAGCAAAACAAAATATAACAAAATTTCCGGCCTCGGCTCATAGATTGAAAATGTAGTTTTGTTATTAGTATGTACATTATAGCGATAAAATGATGGCGATATTTAGATCAAGGTATAAAACAATTGTCATATGACTTGAGAATCGAATCCATCCGACTGGCATGTTTGCCGCATTTCACTTGTGATTTTTTTAAAAGGGACATTCCCTCTTTTGCAAGCCAAATTCCAAAAGTTGCGAGGTTATTGTCTTACATAGAAGAAAATGTCATTTAACGGCATGCCTGAAAAATTGGAGCTTGAAAACTCTTTTACGTGGAGTTATAGCCCTCAAAATAATAAACCGACAGGTAGCCTTTAATTGTGCACTTAACGTGTATTCACCCAATGGGAAAGTTCGCTCACGGATTCCAAGGAGTGCCACAGTGCTATGTGTGACCCCCATATGACCCGCGCTAGCTACGTGACCCGCACCCACAAACACATGGGTAAGCGATTACTAAACAAAATAACCAAACATCGCTTAATCTGAAAAAATATATATTCTTCATTGTTTATATATTTTCCAGTGACATACGTTTACAAATATCGGCTTCAAAATACCTTCACAAGAATAAGTACAATATGTTTGTAATATTATGCTAAATCAGTTAAACTCCTTTATTAACCGATATGTAGTTTGATGGATTTGATGGACATGATGGAGGGACGCATTCGTTTTTCATTCGTAGAAACCAGAATTACAGGGCTGTTAGATCTGATTTTTGAGGGTGTGTTACATTCCTCCCTATCCGTCAACTCGAAACTGTTCAGACGTTTTGTAAAGGAGGGCCTGTCCCTTTAAATCTCAACATATGAAGCGTTTTCAACCAAAATGCGCTAAATCCACCCTTTCAACTTCCGAGGAAAACAGTTTTCTTTTTCCCCTTTGTACATGTGCCTATGGAAATATGAACATGTTCCTTTCTAAGTTTGGATTTTGAGTCAGTTATTTGACGTAAAATGTGGATTCCTAGATACGTAGATTCCTTAACTCAATTTGTATGGCAAGTAGATTTAGCGCCTTTTGGAAGTGAGCTCTTCAAACATATCCTACTGCGCATATCCCAACTGTACGAACATTAAACAATGGAAAATGGAATAAACAACCTATCACATTATATTAAATATATTCAACATTATTTCATACAAAATGAGATGGTGATCGATATAACTTTAAGTTCCGAACTAAGGGTTTATATCCATCGAATCTCACTTTCTTACCTTGCAAGCTGAGGCGGAATGTGCATACAAGAAGAGCCGCTGTAAGGAATCGTGGCCCTTTCTGAGTCAGCATCTTATTTTCCTGTAGATGAATACATTAACAAAATATAAACAAGCGAATAAACTATGGTTTTTGTTCCCATGACTCATTTAATGCTACTGGTGGTCAGAAGCTATTTTAAACCTAACTCATCGAAGTTATGGAATTTTGAAAATAAAACATTTCTAACATAAACGAAACTGACTAGAAACACACTGGTTATCTATTAACCATACACCATGGCACCTCCGTATGGCACACAACACTTCATCCCAGTATAGCTTACTGTGTGAGCTGCCAAAGGGATTATCGCATCAAGTATCAAGGCAGGCCTTTCTGGTTATTTCGCTCCTGAAACTTGTTTCCATGCTTCTGATGATCAGCAACTTATACTGTATAAACCTGACACAAACCCAAGGCATGGTGAAGAAGCTTTGAAGGATATGTGTAAGGACTGACCGAAATAATGCATTTTTGGGGTAAAAGTTATTTTGTTGATATCTCCTCCTTCATGGTTGTGTAAGGTTTGTAACTGATTATAACACTCCGGGCCACAGGGACAATTTAAATGTGCCTTGGACTCTTAAGCTCAGTTGGCCGAGCACCGGTCTACATATCCGGAGGTCTCTGATTCAAATCTCCGAATTCGTTTTTCTAGATTCTAAATTCTAAATTATGTTCAGCTCAAAGATCATGTTTGGAATACTGTATAAAGACAAGCTGCACTACTTCGGTATCCCCTCTCCCACATGTGTAAGTTGATGTTCACACTTTTCATGATAGCGTCACGATTACTTAATTGCGACATGATTATAACTAAATATTACATGCAGCTGCTGTGAATAACAGTATTCATACAAAAGCACCGACTTTTACAACCACATTATAGTAATACTAGAATACATCCACTGGCTAAGGCACATTAGTGTCAGTATAATTCTAACTCCAGATAATAGTGCATAATCGAATATCGCAATATGAGTGTCAATTCATGTCCGAAATTCTGTACATTATTCTTGAGATGCTTTAATTAACAATGTCGGAAGAAGGCAGTGTGGGAAACATGATACATCTTATGATAGAACAATATGAGTTAGTTATACCACGGTTTCAATACAAAACAACATTGACACAAATCAATATCTCAACACTTGCCTTAATGCTGAATCACAGGTTGATCTCCCACATTGATGTGATATCTCAGCAGCAAGTCCACGTTAAAAACAAAACATGAACATCCAACAAAAATTACGATCGTAGATTGTAAACAGCACCCAGTCTCAATACACCCGCTTATATCGTCGCTATTGACCGACTTCCATCGACGTAAAACGATGGATACGCCACCGCTCTGTACATCCGATGTTACAATGGGTGCGAGTGTCGCCATCTTCTAATAACTTGTAAAGCTTGAAACTGTTCTAGTACCTTTGTTGACATGTGTAACAAAATACGAAGGCTTGATAGGATAAGATTTCTGTTTTTTGGAAGGGAAATGCCTGAAGTTTTTGAAAATGACCATTGCAATTGTCGCAGATTGAAGAATCGCCATGGAAACCAGCTCTACATATACCACGCCCCTTTCATAACATATAAATCTGGAATTTTACAAGAAATTCCTATTTACGAATTATGCAATCATTGTAAACATGAATAATTGTTTTTCTTTGCTGATATCACCGTAAAAGGAAGGGCAAAATACTGTCTAGTCGTCAGTTATGAATTTGAAGTAAGAATACATCAAAAAGCGTTTCATTAGCAACCATTGCTTGCTACTGTATAAGCTTGATTTTTTTTTGCTGAGGGGATATCATTCTCCACTCGGCTGGATTAAAACAATTAAAGCAACAATATACCTCATTTTTAATGGAAATGTCGACAAATTTGCAAATTGCCATTGACATTGTCGCAGCTCGAATAATCACTATGGAAACCAACACTAAATAGACCACGCCCCCTTTCACCAAAACAAAAACTAGAACTACAAAAATTGACTCCGGACGTCACGAAGGTCAAGAAGGTCACAACGCTGATGAAGGCTGTAAATGTCAGCCGGATAATCCTTGTATTAAGGCAAATAGTTGTATTGTGAAACAAAGTTGTAAATGCTACTTAATATAAAAACGCTTTCATTTGTTTTATTTTGTAGATTGCTTTTATTGTTAACTGAACCGATTTCGTCTTCAGACGTTTTGTTCTATTCGTTTCAATTACCATAATTATCGAATCAATAAGTGAATGGAATAGTCCACAACCGGTGAAATTTCGATATTCATATTGAAGTAGACTATTAATTAGCTGAAAATAAAAAAATACAACAGTTCAAAACATAAACTATAATGACTGCTGATTAAAATATACGAATTATTTATACTATCATGTATAAAATGGATAGCCATATTGGATATAAAGTGCTAAGCGATTCGTTATAATGCGTATCACGATTTACTGTATAAGTGCCATAACAACAGTCCAACAACGATTTATCAACGAAAGGGAAAAGGGTTGGGGTGAAACACGTGCCTCCAGCACCCCCTGGTCCTTAATTGTTTTATTGTATGATCATGTTATTTTATAGAGTGTACATACGTGGTATTTGAACACAACCGGATCTTTCCATGAACCTGACCACCTTCCTGTTATTTGTAATACGTGTTATCTCGTATGTTCATGGTAGTGCTCGAAAAACAGCCTAACGTAATCAACATGTGATATCAGATTATAACATATTGAACAAATATAGATATAAGGCACCTACATGCAGGACTTATGATCGGCTGATCTTCGCAAACGTATGTTTCACTCCTAGTAACTTAGGGAGGGCGCTGCACAAAATAATTACTGAAAGGTAATGCAAAAATGAGTGTCAAATTTGAAAGAGCATAACATGTTAATGACATAATCGGTTCAAAAACAAGTAAGATATCAATAGTCATTTTGACCAGAACTGTAATCTCTATACGAAGAATCAACTGTTCCTTTAATGGCACAGCAAAATCTTACTTTATAGGAAATAACTATTGATCATTACAAGCATACCCATTCATTTGTTGTAAAGTTACTGTATTAAAAAAAAAAAAAATGTATTGCTCGGTCCAGAACTGATTGATTATAAGATATAATGTCTATTAAATATTAATTCAACACAGCATCACATTCACAATATTG
The DNA here is from genome assembly GCA_037951105.1 of Echinarachnius parma. Lineage (NCBI taxonomy): Eukaryota > Metazoa > Echinodermata > Echinoidea > Clypeasteroida > Echinarachniidae > Echinarachnius > Echinarachnius parma. The sequence continues at coordinate 32,075 of JBAMJV010001511.1, read as the reverse complement.
GGAAAAAATTGTTTCAACCAACGTATTTCAAACAAGTGGCATGTGGCTAATAGCTGGTTTTGTAAATAAATGATACAAAAATTTGTATTTAGCCTTTTGTAAGTTAGTTATACAGTACATATTAGTTTTTAATGATAGATTACATGTTTAAGTTAAACAAAGTCTGTTTGACCTCAGCTGTATTATCCCTTTAAGCCCTTGACCAACCCAACACGTATTATTCAACCGACACGAAACATAGTACTTATTAGTAAATAATTGTATCATGATTATAAGGTTAGCAGGTGAATATGAAGTATCTGTTTAATTTGTCATAATTATTAGTATTATTTGTTTTTTAAGTGTTTTGATGACACAATTGGAAAACAATTCTGCTCCATACATGGGTATTTGTATGACGATCAAGACTATCACTTTGTTTTGTTTAATAAGTGATAGTCTGTATCGGTATGTAAATAACAAGATATACATGTACACCACGTTCCAAGCGCACGATCTTTTTTTAGTTTTGTCATCAAAACACTTAAAACCAAACAATGCTACTAATAGTGATAACACATGTCACGTCCGACAAAATACAATATTGTGACCCTAAGACAGTTCAATATATATCACAAGTAACTATGTTATATGTGTATGATGGATCACTTTTGTTCCCACCATCTTTGTTCCTCATTTGTTATGTCTGTTTTTGGTTTACCCTTTTTGAACATATGTTTCTCCGATCTGTATCAGTTTGTTTTGCTTTTTTGTTATGACTCCATGTTTTTAATTTGTATTTGTCGCATACAATTTGTTTTGTATTTTTGTATTAACGGAAATAATAAATAATATATTTTGTATAATGGACTATACCTCCGTACATGTAATAGTAGCGTGTATCCCTATGCGGTAAATTGTAGTACAAAGCAGTAAGTCAATTATTAGTTTGATATACGTGATTGCAATAATTTCCTCTCGTGCAGCTGAAAGCGTTCATTAATAATGGCCCCGGTCACATATGACCGGATTGAGTAAACGTATGCCAAACGAACAGCAAAATTGTCAATCCGTTCGTCTCCGTTTGTAAACGTTTCTTGTACTTTTCTTGTTCGATGAATACGTTCCTTGTACGGCGATGTCTGTTCTATCCGTTTGAACTTGAAACGGACACCACCGAATACAGTCGTCCGCTGGTCGTATGTTTGTTGTACGCTCTGCCGTCCCAAGGAAAGAAGGCAGTATCTACACGATTCAGCGTTTTCTAGAAACTGAGATATTGACCCTTTTGTGTTTTTGCCACAGCCGCTCGGAAATAATAAACTTGTGAAGATATCTTAAGTGTGTGATTAAAGGCTATATAGGTGTCTATTTTTCTTCATACATGAACAATTGAATTTTCCGTTTAATTTTGAGATTTTCATGAAAATGTAGATACTTTGGGAAAATCCATGGTTCGTGACCGATTTCCCCAAGGAAAAAAGCAGTATCTACATAGAAATTCGGAGGGTGTTAAATTATGCCTTACGTTATGGATAAAACAATCGAAAATGTTTCGGATATATTCTGTATGTACTATTAACATACTTTAAAGGGAAAAAAGTTTGATTAATTAAAAAGCGCCCTCTCTAGGCGAGTCACACTTTTCTTTAAAAAGGGACTTATTGGCCCATATTTCCGCAATGAAAGAAAATACGAAGCATGAATTGCATTCATTAACCACGCAAAAATGATTGTTTATACATTTGTTATAAACGTGTATAAGTTAGAGTTAAAACAAAACTTTGAAATGATAAAGAGCGCCCTCTCTTATCAAGTCTTAAGTTACTTTAAATATGGAATAATGCATGTTACATGCTCCCAACACGGTGCGTGATCGATTTCCCCAAGGAAAAACGCAGTATCTACATAGAAAATTGGAGGGTGATGAATTATGCCTTATGTTATGGATAAAACAACTCTTACTAATCCATGCTGGCACTGAAGAGCTTAATTTAGTAGAAGATTAAGATTGCATGTATGTATGCGTTAAAATCACATGCCATTAACACACTGCACAGCATCATATGCCGTGCGCAGTCAATCTGTGCATTGTCTGAATGTGGCAGAGGTACACGCACTTTCATGCATACTTGAATAGCCTTTGTCACAAACTCTGCGCCTTATAGAAGAATGTTGGTCGTATTGCAAAATGCACTTATATGTTAAATTTGCTTCAATATTTTGTGCTTCGCAATTCATATAAGTAGTGAATTTTGTTCATACAAGATATAATTATTATAAATGCGCATTATTCATATTGTCTGCTTATAAATAATTGGTTTGTCTTGTGGCGAGACTAGCTGTGTAGATACTGCTTTTTTCCTTGGGGAAAGTGGAGGTTGACTGTAGATACTGCGTTTGAGGGTTGGTAAAAAATGGTGTTCCCAAATTGTTTTCAGAAAACTGAATGTATCACATGAAAGAGCATTGTTTATTGAGTATTTTTCGGCAAAAAAGTGAAAATCAACAAAAATGTCAGATACTGCTTTTTTCCTTGGGAGGGCAGCGCTTTGCATCCGTTTTGTTCGTTTCCCGGTCCACCGGACATCACCGGAAACGAACTGACAAGTACAGGACGAGAAACGTACGAGTTCCGAACAAAACGGATGCACAGCGCACAACAAACGTACGACCAGCGGACGACTGTACTCGGTGGTGTCCGTTTCAAGTTTTGTGCATGCACAAAACTTTCAAACAGATAGAACAGACATCGCCGTGCAAGGAACGTATTCACCGAACAAGAAAAGGACAAGAAACGTATACGTACGGAGAGAAACGGAGACGAACGGATTGACAATTTGTTGTTCGTTTGGCATACGTTTTCGCAATCCGGTTAGATATGACCGGGCTAATAAATACGTTCGAAGAACGTTTTGTCAGTTTCTTATGCGTTCCACTTTCGTTTTGACCGGTTCTTGTAAGTTACTCACTACGGTGTTGTCCGTTGCTCATACGGTGATGTCTGGTAATCGTGCAGCACTGGAGATTACGTTCGTCACCGAATGATTTTATTTCGCATATTTTCTATACGTTTGGCATACGTTTCCGATATCCGTTGATATCTGACCGGGCCATAAACAAGAACATCAATACATGGAATGTTTTGCCGATTAAATAGTCATAACAAAAGAAACCAAGAGTCAAACAATTGCAATAAATACTTGTAACACTTGCCATTGATAAATTGTTCAGTGATTTAACATTCAAAGCTGGTTAAATGGATAGTTGAGTCTAGAAGCAGAGGGTACAGTTTTCGTCAAACGGAATTTTAGTAATACAAACCTGGACCATTACATTGCAAACTAAAATCTATAACTCCACCATGCTCGGAATTTAGAAGCCTATTATCATTCAAAAATATTCATTACAACAGGACCATTTTACACCAGGACCAATTTTTATATAACAGGACCATGTTGTAAAACAGTGTTAACTAACCATGTCATTCTGCGTAAATATATTCAAATACAAATAAATAAATGCAACTAAACTCAAAAGGGCGTTTTCTAAAAAATTGTATTTTCAGACCAGTATTTCAGACTCCTGCCACATGCCAATACTGATAATTGTTATATTCCTGTGAATGATGTGTGGCAGATTCATAACAAATTAACAATGATACAAAGTGATCAGGTGAAAAGAGGAAAAGAGAATGTCAGATCTGATCTACTACCAAATTATAAACGTACATGTCATAGGATGTTACGACTAAAAATATTAAACATGGGTTTTATCTGCAAAATATATATTTTACATAAACTGATAAAGGTGTTATTTGCATGTGCAACATTCATCTTCTGAGTTTTTTCCTTGATATTATTTCATGTGAACAATGAACGTATGCAATTCATTTAAAGTTATACACGCATCATACTGGGTTTAAGTTTAAAATACCGGGAGTGCTCTTTTAGATTTTAAGTTGAACTTTACACCGGACTTAACCCTATCAAGCCCAAGGGGGGGGGGGGGGCGGGGGGGGGGGCTGAATGAGCCCCCCCCTACCATATTTTTTACTGCTACGCCCACATTTTTCATCCAATTTTCACCAAATTCGTTGACTTTTCCTAAAATTTTATAGGGAACATTTTGGTATGAAATTTAAAAGTTTCAGGTTTTTCCCGTTGCCATAAAAACCACTTTCTGAAAGGCATGTTTGTCAATTTAAGACTTTTTTTTTTTTTCTTGCACTAAACAAGCAAATCGTGTACATTTCTGAAGTGTTTTCTATTTGAAATGTATAAACTGTACAAAAGTAAAGTCACAATATCAGAAAATAGATTTCACTTGTTTGTTATTGTTTTTTCTTTGTTTTTCTTTGTTTTTCAAGAACAAAATGGCGGAAAACAATAGAAATAATAAGAATTTCTAAAAAAACGAATTTTCTCATAATTTTCCGATTTTTTGTCTTCAAAATTGGAATTGAACTACCTTTCCATACACAACCCAAGGTATTGACATGGTATTTTCATCTTTAATTAGTAACAGTATCTAGTAAACTTATAGTGAAAGTGATTTTATATGGTGATTATATTACACAAAATTAGTGTAATATGTGTAAATTCATTGTACTGTCCAGGCTTTGACATGAATCAGTTTATTCATATAATCTATATGATCGGTTACAGGTTTTCATTATCTGAAAAAAAAATTCATGGATATTTCTTTTGTTTTTCTTTGTTTTTAAAGACAAAATGGCGCAAAACAATGAATATAATGAGAATTAAGTCATATACAGTTTTTATATATTTTTAGTATATTTTTGTGATTAAAATCTGCTAATAAGGGTTTCTTATGATGTCAACAAACATTTTGATATGAAAGAAATCCATTTGGTTTAAGTTTATAGGGTAAAAATTAAAGAAATCGCATACGTAAATTATCATGTACTGTAAAGTGTATGATAAGATGTGTGAAGGTCACCTTCACAATGACTTTGCGGACCTAATCGGCCTCTAAATCCCATCAAACTCCACAGAAATGTCCTGATCTATGTTCCAGAATATGTAATATTACATAATTATGTTGAAAAGTTAAATTTGCCTACTTGATAACAGTCCATTCGGCGAAAACAGCTCCAAATTTCTATATTCTGACATTTTCTATGTTTTTTTATCATATTATCGTAAATAGCGCCTTCATATGGTGACCTTTAAAAATGTTTATGATTTCACCTTGTAGAGCTTGACCTGCTTGACACATATGTCAAATATGAAAGTGGTTGATTGAATAATAAAGAAATTAGATAGGGGGGGGGGGCCCTTTGAGCCCCCCCCCCCCCTCCCCTTGGGCCTGGGAATGCCAAAATAGCTTGGGCTTGATAGGGTTAATGGGATATTTGAGTTTTGGTATTAAGGGCGCTACACGAAATACTATTTTGTGAGATAATGAAAAGCTGAGTGTCAAATATGAAAGAGCAAGTTACAATTTTAATGACAGAATTAACTTTATTTGATCAGAATCGTTTCAGAAATGGTATAAATATTTTGTTGTGAGGCCGCACAATTATTCGATAATTTTGAAGCAGCCGTTGACAAATATTTAAAAATGATTCCTCTTTTCACAAATTTACAAAAGAGATTTTTCAAATAATTGTTGATTATCTCTTCATCTAATCACCATTTTAACAAAGCATCACATGCTCAATATTTTATGTACGATTGTTGAAACTAATAAGTTTTTAGAGAGAGCCTTTTAAGTTTTAACGGCTTTATTTTTAATGACAGCCGGCTTTTTACTTAGTCATTTGAAAGTTCGTATTCCTTTCGAGTATGGTGCAGTTCAGATTGTTAGTTTGTAGTGTACTGATCTAGGTTTTGGTAAATAAAATTAAGTTTTACCAAAACTGTACCCTCTTTACCAAAACTCAACTATCTCTTTAAGGTTATGACAAAGGCATTTATACCCTTGGAATAAACACATATTCAAGATGTGTGTATACTTGGTTCATACTTTAATATCATACCTGACCATGTAATGGAAACGTGGAGAAACCTTCATTTCATTTCATTTTGATTATATTCCCTACACATTTGAAACATAATGTCATGCAAATACTTCCAAGACTTGCCCTCTTTGGTAATAAAGGAGCATCATTCAGAGTCACTCGCTGACCTGGCTTATCCAATGTATTGCCTGACCTACATAAAGGACGCTGACATTATGTTTTTTAAACCCGGGTTTTGAATTGTTCGCTCTTAAATTTAACGTCAATAGTCCGCCTTCTTTTTAGCCAACGATGTGCCTGTTATACCCTGCGAGCTGCGAGAGCTAACAACACGGGGCGAAGCTTATTGGATCGAGATTGACTTCACGTTTGACCACATCCAGCACAAATCTACCATTAAGCTATCACCTGTCATAATATAAATCGAATTTTTAAATACTTTTTTCACAATCAAACATGCTAAAATGTGTAATAAACATACAATTATGATAAAACATACTATACTTTTATATGCATCCAGTATTTACATGTTTTTGAGGCCTTACATTAAAACGTGAATTGTAATAAAACTCCTTTACTACAAAAACCTGTAGTTTGTAATTATAATGGAATTATTATAATGGAATAGTATTATGCTACACAAATTAAAACATTACAATATCAAGCATGTATTGTAAATCGTGCAAGGTTCACTACAAATCTAAATACAACTTTTGTAATACAAAAGTGTTGCGAAATATTTTTAAGGTAAAAAATAAGAAATACATGACTTGTATGAAATGATAAAAAAGGATAGTTTCACTTTTAGCCAAATTCCTTTTGATTTGGGATCATATTATACAATTCGGGTATACTATCACTACTATATTATAAAAATGTGATTTAATATATGTTTGACATATTAATATACATATTGTTATGACTTAAATAGCGGCCAGTGTTCTCCGTTATACAAAAAAGGCCATCGAAAGAAAATGCAATGTTTGCCATCAGTCATGCTCAATAGATTTTGTAATTCTGTTATGCGTTATTTCCGAAATCACACCAGTATAGTTAAATGACGGATAATGGGGTAACCTCGCTATTCTTAACGTCACGTCATATTTCACTTTTCACTAAGCAAAGAACAACATATAACTATATGTTTAGGTACCATTTTGTGATATAAAGTAGATACTTAACATTTTGCAAAGGGTTGTGTAATTCATAAACAAAGCAATTCATTACCACCACTTACGGAACCACTGTTATTGCCTGGTTCCGCACGGGTCAAATATTTGCGAGTGCGCCAATACTATTCACGTGTACGTTTGGAGATAATAGAATCCCGGACGATTCGTTCGCTCTGGACAAAGTAATCTCCGTACATGTAGATCCATGAACGCATGCTTTAGAATATAATATTTTTTGTGAACTTGTTGATGGAAAGGACTACTAAAGATATTACCTTTCATTTATAATAATATTATTTGTGGGTGGTGGTACCCTTTAACTGACGGGCCACTATTCATATATCGTAAAAGAGGTCGCTATTTATAAAGGCATATGCACCGCTGCCGTTCTTAATGATCGTTATTCATAATGAAGAGGAAGGATCGCAAATTAATTAATCGTATTCGTGGTCATAGGTGTCGCTATTCATCATCTTTAAAAGGGGTCGCTATTCATTATGTACGAAGACGGTCGATATATATGAAAAACTTAATCAGGGTTGCAATTCTTAATTAGAAATTAGGGTTGCTATTCATAATAATGTACTAAATCCCGGTCGTTTTCATGAAACGAAATCACGGTTTCTATTTACAATGTAGGAAGAGGGTCGCTATTCATATTGTAAGAAGAGGGTCCCCTTACATAATATATATTATAACAAAAATCAGACTCGCTATTCATAATACGAAATCAGGTCGGTATTCCTAAACCGAAATCAGGGTCGCTATTCGATAATGTAAAAAGGTCGCTATCATAATAACAGGAGACACTCGTTTTACGTTATGAATAGCGACCCCGATTTCGTATTATTAGTAGCGACCCTCTTTTTGCATTATGAAAATCGCCGATCCAGATTTGTTGTTATGAACTTATATTATGAACAGAGACCCTCAATTAGTAATATGAATAGTGACACTTTTATCATATTATGAATAGTGGTCCTAATAAAAAAAATGACCTTCATGAATAATTAACTCCTGTTTAAATTATTAATAATGGTCATAAAGACAAGTTAACCCTAATGAATATCTTGTTTCTTATTATAAGTAGCCACCTTCTTTTTTCATTATGAAAAGCGACACAGCATTACGTTTCACCCAAGTTAGAAAATATCCGCTTCTCAGGCCTGAGGAGAGGTTGAGAGATTCGTGCCTCTAGTAGAATTTTATCACCGTTTACACCGTTCTTATCGGTTTACTGCGTGTAACCGGAGGAGATTATCTCTTTAATACCACTAGGTCTCGGGAGGGCAGTTAACAGGGCATGGAATGTTGACGAAAGCTATTAAAATGGTTGAGTTGATTTCCACCGTGGTGGAGATCACGGCTAACTTAATGAAACGTAATGGATTTGTTGTTATGAACTTATATTATGAACAGAGACCCTCTATAATATGAATAGTGACACTTTTATCAGATTATGAATAGCGGTCCTCATGAAAAATGACCTTCATGAATAATTAACTCCTGTTCAAATTATGAATAATGGTCCTAACGACAAGTTAACCCTAATAAATATATTGTTTTGTATTATTAGTATCGATCCTCTTTTTTCATTATGAAAAGCGACCCAGATTTGTTGTTATGAACTTATATTATGAACAGAGACCCTCATTAAGTAATATGAATAGTGACACTTTTATCAGATTATGAATAGCGATCCTCATGAATAATAACCTTCAAGAATAATTAACTCCTGTTCAAATTATGAATAACGGTGCTAAAGACAAGTTGACCCAAGTGAATATCTTTCCTTATGCATAGCGATCAGACCCCGGTCAAATTCAGCATAATATCAAGAAACCCGTTTTCTTTATTGGGATCCCTTGGTCAATGCACAATGCATGTATACATACATTTTAACGAGCAGCTTTTTAGCTGAAAATTAAATGTATACACGTGTATGCACTGATTGATATGGAAAGAACTAGCGAGAATTATGTCATCAAAACAGTGTTGTTGTCTTTCAGTCCGACCGATTAGTTTTTTAAAAGGATAGTTGAGTTTTGGTTAAGAGGGTGTGTCAAGATATTTTTGTTTGATGTTTTAAAGAGTGTCAAATTTAAAAAAAGCATACAATTTTAATGACAGAATAAACTTCATTTGATCCAAATCGGTTCCGATACAGCTGAAATATTGATATAATCCGATCGTAATAAATCTGGGATCCCACATTTATTTCAGAACCAACAACATGCTTACTCTCTTTCAAAAATGTTCACAAATTGTTTTTAAATATTTGTTGATCTCTATATTAAAGGGGAAGTACAGTTTTGGTAAGGCTGAACTTTAGTAACCAAACCTGGACAGTAACATTATAAACTAATAGTTATAACTCCACCATGCTCGAAAGGTATACAAAATTACAAACGACTAAGTAAAAAGCCCGTTATCATTAAAAAAAGAGCCATTAAAACACACAGGGCATTGGTTTCAACCATTTTTCATACAACATTATGCATGTGATGTTTTATTGAAATAATGATTAAATAGAGAGATCATCAACAACTATTTAAAAAACGCTTTTGACATTTTTTGAAAAAGTGTATGCATTTTTTGGATTTTTTGAAAAATTCATCTTATTATTTGGGCCCCAAATATTTTGTAAGATCATATATATTTATTGATATTTCAGCCGTTTCTGGACCGATTTTGACCAAATAAAGGTTATTCTGCCATTAAAATTGCATGTTCTCTCAAATTCGACACTCAGTTTTTCATTACCTCACAAAAAAATTGTGATGTGCAGCGCCCACTCTACCAAAACTAAACTACCCCTTTAACTCGTAAACAACAGAATGTATGTCTTGAATTTGACGAAAACATGAATTTCAGGATGAATTGTGTGAATTTGGACCATACGAATGTATGGATTTTATGCACACGTTTTTAACGCAAAGTGGAACATATAATGATTTGCTGTAAGTATCACTTGTCATCATAATATGATAACAAATGATACTTACAGCAAATCATGTTAATCGATTAATCCTGAAATACATAATTATGTATGTATTTCCATTCTTTGCAGGACTTGTTTATGAGTAAATTAATTATCGATTTGCCAGGTGACGAATAACAAAGGCAATGACGATTACGACGATTGTGAGGATCATACATTTTAGACCCTTCGTCGCCCATCTGTTTGCCTGCTCAGATGCTCGTCTGGCGCCCTCTGTGTCGCCTTGTGCTAGTTTGTCCCTTGCCTAGAATATGTAGAAGCAAACGATACACATCATTTACACAGAATAATGTTTCTTCACTTTTAAACATGTTAATGACATTGTTTATTTGTAAGTGTAATGATATGGATTACTTTTTTCTTGTAACATAGCATTTAATTTAATTTATTGATATTCATCAGACATTGATGAATGTCTATACAGTAATTTTGGAGGATGCGGGGGGGGGGGGGGGGGGGTCAAACCGCTCTAGTAATTCCGCAGGTGTTAGGAAATCGTGAGGTAAAAACAAAATGATTTAAAGGGATCTAGTAACTTTGTTGACATGTGCAAAAAGTGATGAATGGTTGATGCAATGTATATTGTTGTTATCTCATATGTCCACAGGGTATAGTGTGATAATTTCAAGTCAAATGGACATTGTATGGCCAAGTAATGAGCGAAAATGCAAAGTGATATTCAGTAACTCACTGCACTCACTTTGTACACGGAAGAAAAACTCGCCCGGAGTTTTTCTTATCTGAATAGTTACAGTCATATATATCTTTGTAACGAAAGGGAAATTTGAAAAACCGAAACCTGTCCCGTGATTTTATTGTTCATACGAATACAACAAGGTATAAGGGAACCGCTAGAATTAATTTTTTTTTTGAGGATTTGGACAATGTTACTAAGTCCCTTTGAGGCAATTTTGGGTGAAAGTGAGTAGGGCGTTTTTTGTAGATTTTGGGGCTAATTTCAGCTTTGGGGTATGTTTAGTTATCATAATTGCAAATATTTTTGAAGTATTTTATAACACAACGAGTGCTAAATTTGACTTCACTCTCATCCGCTGTAATGGTTGGCAGGCTAATCTCACCTCTGCTGCTTTGCAGATAGCGACGACACCACATGGTGAACAGCAACAACAAGCAACACCGACGGCGAATGACATTGCGTCCTCGATGTGTTGTACTGGAGCTGGATTAGCGACTCTCTGCAGTGGGAAATAGATCGGGACAAACGGTTTTATTATACGTCCTAACAGCACTTGTACTACTTCTACTTTACGGCTATAGCCTTGTTTTCTATATTGAGTGATAATTAGCAGCCGAGCTATCGAATCTAGCAGATAATTCGTCTGGGCTGAATTGACAAGTTCATTACTGTTACTTGAAGCTGAGTGCGGTGTACTTGCATACATTATATGGTTCGTGTTATGTCATCCGGCACTTCTATCCGTAGGTCTTGGGTGGTTCACAAAGTTATTTCCATGGGGTTGTGCCTTAGTCAACTCAAAATATAGGAGCTTGGGTACTGAAGGATAGAAGACAAGTAGGGAAGATCAATTTCGGCTAGCTTTTCCCGGTTATACATTCACTAACTATCACAACAGCTAAGGAATGGAATGATCTAGTATACCTCCTAAGTTAATCTGCTCCTTAAAGTGGATGTTTTGAATAAACTAACCAAATTATGTATTAATATGATGATATATCTACAACAACATCAACTACTACTACTACTACTACTACTACTACTACTACTACTACTACTACTACTACTACTACTACTACTACTACTACTACTACTACTACTACTACTACTACTACTACTACTACTACTACTACTACTATTACTACTATTATTTCTACTACTACTACTACTACTACTACTTCTACTACTACTACTACTACTACTACTACTACTACTACTGCTACTACTACTACTACTACTACTACTAATACTACTACTACTACTACTACTACTACTACTACTACTACTACTACTACTACTACTGCTGCTAATACTACTACTAATGTTACTACTGTACTACTACTGCTGTTTCTGCTACATCTATTCATATTAAAACTTACATTATTAACACTTATATTTAATCCCTACTACCCAGAAGGCATTCCGGTGCCAATATTTCAAAGTGACACCGGAATGTAACAACTATTTCTGTACATTTATCACGAAAATTAACAATGTTCGGGCTGACATGGAGGGACAATTGATAACGTGACTTCGTAATGGTTTGTCCATGTTAGTAATAGTTCAGAAGAGGCGATGCGTCATCCAAACGCGTTCTAGAGCATTCTGGAAAATTGCGGAGAGGGGGGGGGGGGGGGGGCGGCATTATTTTAATTAAACACCCCCTCATCATGCTAAAGTCACGTCAGTCTGGGTCAGCAGAATCACTAACCGTCATGGCGGCATGTTGTTGCGGTGGCTGCTGCAGCTGAGGAGAGACAGGTGGATTCACAGGCTGACAACCCGGATACGCGACGTAGATGTTGCCTGGCGAGGAGACTGTCTGTACCGGGTAGCCATGCACCTGCGTAGTGGCCTCTACTGCCTGTCCTGTGCCCTGCGTCTGCATGGCAACAATTAGTATTTTGTTTATTATTATGATAAGTAAATTACATAATGGCAAATGGAAAGCTCAAAATGGCTGCCATCTTTCCAAATTTATATCTGATGAAGATGAAACATAATTTTGAAGTTCATATCCAAGCTGGCCGCCTTATTCAGCCCACAAAGATGGTCTTAGATAGATACTGCGTAAATTTACTTAAAGTAAGACAAAATACATGATCTTTTTGTAGTTTGCTTTTAGAAGAAACTCAAATTGCATTTGCAATCATATTGTACAGCTTTATTAAAAATAAAGAAATAAAATCAAACTGCATTAATTGCACATTAAAGCTTCAATACGAATGTATATATTATTTGAATATGCAATACAAGTTTTGTGGACAATCAGTTGAAACATAAAATTAGTAAATGATGAACATTCATAATTTGATATTATAATTAGTGTTGACTGGGATGAAATTCTGGTACTGGTTTCCCTGGATGCCCCGCGTTGCAATTTTACTACTGATTAGTTATTCCGTGTCAAAAGACACTTTGTCTGGTTGCCTTTGAATATGGATTCGCGTTGAACATGAAGACAAAGGGCAAGTCGAATTTAACAGGTGCGACATGGTTTAACCTGTTCCTGGTAATTACGGTCTTTTTATCTTGAACTAAAGCTGCGGCACTGATGATAAATCGGGTCAATATGTTTAAAATAATTAAATGTTTACCAAGGCTTGATTCCTGCTATTGTAGAAACATAGCAGGAACTTAATGAATTGTCAAAATGTCATCTTGTTACGCGATTACAACTTCTTTAAATTCTAAAATGAAAGTATGAATGTATAATATCATCGCTGATACGGCCTGAGAGATGATGGGACAGGGGATTGAGGAAGGACGACACAAACAATGAGAAAGATGTGAATTTGATTATATTTAATTTGATAAAGTAATCTAATTGTATGATTTTGAACCATTTTAATATCGTTAGAATGATATAAACCAAACAGAAGTATTTCATGATTTAACTTCATGTATATTTTAAACCGTATGATGAAGATATTTTGTATATATGTTTGAAATAAATGGCTGGTCGGCTTTTCATCCCAGTCAAAACTAATTATGGTATGAAATTCTGATTGTTCGTAATTTCCAACTATTTTGTTTCAACTGCCTGTCGAAAAAAAAGTTTGTTGTACTGCATATGTAATGGGAGACTTTTCTTTGAGTGCAGTATATACTTCCATGTTACTCAGTAATATTCACTATAATCAGTTGAAAATAGATTTTCTCATTGATGATGTACAGTGATAATTTGCTTTGGGAGAGTTGATTTGTAAGGGGCACCTGTTATGCATGTTAGACCAACTGAGGGCTGCAAGAACTGTCATCGTGGATTTTAAAGGGATAGTTGAGTGTTGGTATAGAGGGCACTACATGTTGTTGTGAGTTAATGAAAAACTGAGTGTCGAATTTGAAAAAAGCGTACAATTTTATAATAACATAATATACTTTATTTGATAAAAAAAAGGTTCAGAAACGGCTGAAATATCCACAAACCTAACAATTTGTAATAAGTGTGGGGTCCCACAATAATTCATTAATTTTGAACGAGCCATTACAACAACAAAAAATGCTTTCTTCTTTTCAGCATTTGTCAAAAGATGTTTATTTGTAATAGTTGTTAATTATCTCTCTATATAATCACTTTTTTAAGAAACATCACATGCACAATATTCTGTTTACAATGGTTGAAACCAATGATTTTGTTAGAGCACCCTTTTGAGTTTTAACGGCTCTTTTTAAATGATAACAAGCTTTTTACTTAATTTTGTGCAATTTTGTATTCCTTTCGAGCACGGTGGAGTTATAACTATTAGTTTGTAATATAATGGTGCAGGTTTAGGTTACTATAATTCAGTTTGACAAAAACTGTACTCTCTTTACCAAAACTGAATTATCCCTTTAACTTTAAAATTACATTCAATGTTCATGAGATATAAGATCCTAACTTTTCAAAACCTCTGATTCACATTGTACGCATATTCTTAAAGTAATATGGATTTTGAAATATCAAGATGGCAGCAATTTTGAATTGCCACTATATTGAATCTGAGGTTAAAAACTAGGTCTGATCATCAGAATGATATCAAATATGCATTTCCCACCAATTGAAACCCCACAAACCATGTTCCAGTCAGCGATGAAAGCCTATGAAACCACGCAAAATAAGAATATTCAAAGAGGCATATGGCGGCCATTTATCGGACATTGATTTCATCTTTATAATAATATTAAATCTGAATTCCTCACCCTCAATAACCCCTATAGTCCTGTTCTCATCAGCAGTAAAGGCATAACCGTGGCCGATGTCGGCCATTTTGAAAATTGGCCGCCATATTAGATTTCAGGTTGCAAACTTCGTCTGATCATCATAGTAATATATGAGTCCTTTACCCAATACAACCCCAGAACATATGTTATAATTAGCACTAAGTGCCTAACCATTCAGAGTAAGAGCATTCATGGTGGTTGAGGGCAGCCATTTTGAAATTTGGCCGCCATCTTGCATTTGAGGTTTGAAAGGTGTGATCATCAAAATGTTATCAAATTTGAAATCCTCACCCAATAAAACCCCTATATCATGTTATGTTTAGCATCGAAGTCCTTATCATTAAAAATAAGATTATTTATTGTGGCTGATGGCGGCCATTTTGAAAATTGGCCGCCGTCTTGGATTAGAAAGTAAAAAAGCTGAACAATCGTCATATCAACATTAAATAAACTATATTACGGCTCAAACATCACAAAAATGGGGTTTTCGACAGCCGATGGCGGCCCTTTTGAATTTCGGGCTCTAGAAAATTCCGCCCACATTTTCGCGAGGGTCGCCCTTGCTCAGTTTTTTATTTATTTAATCCCCATAGACTGATAGATGACGAATCCACAAACAAAAAAAACAGCCTTGCCGGCCCACGTTCACGGATTTGCCCAAAATTACTCTAATAGTGAATTCTCGGATGCGCTCTGTTCACCTTTCATACGGTATCGTTGGAAAATAGGGCAACCTCCAGTGATCTGTCAAAACAGTTGATAATGGGTTAGAAACATTGATTATTTCCATTGTTAGTGATACCCTAGAAGAAATATACCACTACTAGATATTACATGAATTGTGCACTTATCAGTAAGAGCAAGCAAAAAGTCCCAACAGGAAAAAAAAAAAAAAAGTTAAGAGAAAAGCAATTGGTAATTCATGTCCTTAGGCTATGTATGAGTCATAGAAGCGACTCAAAAGCATCCCATTCGTACGACAATAACGTTGTACGTGATATTGTCATTGTGTGCTTTTGTTAGTAACCAAACATTAATCTAATCTGAAAGTATCGGTTCATACTTGTCAATACACTCGTAACGAATATCATCTTAATTAAAGGGATAGTACAGTGTTGGTCAAAATGTATTTTAGTTACCAACGATTGCACTATATTTTCACAAACAATAAGTTATAAATCCACCATGCCCAAAAGGTATAAAACTTACAAACGGACAATTAAAAGAAAGTTGTTAGAATAACAAAATCAGCTGTTGCAAGTTAAGAGGGCAATCTCTAAAAATATATTGGTTTCAACCATTTTGGTTATACATCTTGAATGTGATGATTAAAAAAATAATAACGATCAGAGAGATCATTGATAACTATTTTAAAAACGTCTTCGAAAAACAGGCAATATATGGATGTTTTCTGAATTGGTGAATAAATGTTGGACGCACATTTCCTTCATTCTAAAATGTTGGGAAGCTGTGTTTCCAAACCAATTTTAATAAAATAAAGTTAATTATGTCATTGCTCTTTAAAATTGTACAATCAGGTAATAATTACCTCATAACACAATATTACTTGACGCAACTAATACCAAAACTAAACCATCCATTTATGAATAGATAATACATTGAACATAATACAAATCGTCGCTGGGCAATTAAAAGGACAAATTGACGGTATCGATAGCAAAAAACGATACTTACTTTTTTGGAAGAAACAACATTTTGACATTTTGGGCAATTATATTTTTCAAATGCCAAATCCAATAATATTGTTAAGTAAAACAGTAATGTAGGCTATAAAGCGACCAATTCGTTTAATTTGGCCTACGCTAAGTTCTTTTTAACGGAGTTATTTACGCATTTCTGAATTTGCCCTTTTTACATGCACGATATCGCGTCGATATTTGGCATGAAAAAGGACAAAACACAAATTGCCCTTTTACGCGCATTGATAATGCACAGGCAATGCGCGCGACTTGGCGCAATAATGGGCAGCTAAAAGAGCAAATCCATTTTTGTCCTTTTTATTGCCCATATCATATGCGCGTTTAGTCGTGTATGCCAAACATGCAAGGGTTATTTCGTAGTCACTTGAATTAAAATTGGTTAAACTTGTGGCCGTACGCATGTGCGGATATTGTGATCAATGCTATTTTCTTACGGAAAAGTAGTAAAATAACACATTTCATTCGTTATACATTGATTCTTAACCAAATAACACCTCTCGGCAGTTCGTGAAAACGATTTTGTCCTTTTTTGTTGCCCAAATACGCGCAATTTTGTCATTTTGTCCTTTTGTTATTTTTGATTTTCTCAAAAAGTGGGGCACATATGGGAATTCTAAACATATCATCGGATAGGTTTTAAAGAACTCTATCTGAAAATAAAATAAAAAACGAAATCGATATTTGACGATAATATCGGCCATTTTGCCCTTTTTATTGCCCAGCGACGAAATGTTAATACACTGGAGATTCATTATTATTAATATTTCAATTAATACTTAGATTAAAAAAAAAAACATATACAATATAAACGCAATAAAAACCTCTTACACTAATTACCTGCGCATAAGAAGGAGGTGGTGCCATGACGTCATCACCATTTCCTGACTTTACTGTATGGCCATGTTGTGGCTCCGCATAGGGTGCATCGGCCCGTTTGATGGGGTTGTCGACGGCCTGCTGAGTCGCAGCCTGTCCTGGTTGGATTGTGTCCGCAGACCCCTTTTCCGAATGTGCTGCGTCGCTAGAATTCATATTCACATCCTACTATTTCGTTGTCAAGACTCTCCTATTTAAACCCTTTCCTAACTGAAGGCGTTTGCCTGAAAATGTAACCATAATCAATTGAAGACATTTTATTGGACGTTGTGTTTGTATATCAAAACCGCAACGATCATTCGATTAAAGCCAAAACGTATTGTTAACGTTAAAGATAAATTATATACTGTCAAAACTTGTTGCTCGATATTGTTGATAAAGTAACAAAAGATGGCGTATCAAAATCCGAACCTTAGTATCGTTAAATGAATATATCCTGATTTAAAGTTCAATTCACGCCGTCAGTATGCTGCTGCCGGCTGATATCGGGTCTAAATTCGCCACTCAATCGCCCCAATCTCCGCCGGGCTGAGTATTGGTCGACATGTCGGCGTGCTGACAGTGTGCACACGACGTGCGATTGCACAACTTGTGCACGAAGCAAATATGTTTGATTTCGATAAGTTATTGCTCAATAAGTGAATGCCAAAACAGTGTTTGTCCAAATATTTATTGTAACATAATTATGATATAGTCTTTCGCAATATATGGCGAGTGATGGCTTTAATGGTAATTTCATATTGATGTGCAGAAAAGGCTTTTATTGCAGTACCACACAACAGCCATAAACCATTGCTTCATTATACGAGTCGTTAGTTATGATTGTGAAGACCTGTTAATTTTAATGCGAAATCCATTGACACGCATGAGACTTAGAAATCAAACCAAGAAATACGGTTCGTAAATCCGGAAATTAAAATAATAAGGTTCGTTAATCCGAGAATAATCTGTGGCATTATCTTATTTTATTAAGTGTTTTCTTGACACACTTCATATAACTGAAGTTTACTGTAGGCTAAATTTAATACACCGTACTAGAGAACCAAGATAGTACTTGATTAAGAATATAAATATAATGTATTTATAAAGTTAAAGCAATATCAATATATGCAGATAATGCCTTAGCTTACCTTTCAAATGTGTAGGAGCAGCAAAGGTACGGGTCAAATGTAGAAATCACGTTGAGTTCGAAATGAAGATTCATGAAAGTTGTTGGCATATTAATATAGCAATCGAGCTACAAAATACACGACTTATATTTGCATATTCCCTCCCCCACATCAATTATGTCAAGCGATATAAATGTAAGTTCGACGGCATGACAATCCTTGGATTATGGCGGGCATCCAATGCCAACATAGTATAATCCATATATATGTTGATACATCGAAACAAAAAAGAAAAGACAAAAAGATGCCCCTTACCAATTACCCAAGAGATGCTGGACATGTAATTGGACGTCAAACTGGATGTCAAATGGTCAATATATCTATCGATGTAGAAAACATGTTCCACACATCGATCAGAGGGAACATTTCTATAAATATGTTATCACACCTGTATCTTATCAAAGATTATTTATGTCATCTGTGGATAGCTAATTACTCTGTTTGCTCCCAAACTGAGTATTACAGTTGATATGTTATCATAAGTTGTATAACACTTTACGATGAAGAGCATATTACTTATCTTAATGAATCAAACAAATTCATAGTGTTTCACCTTACATTATTTCACATGTAATACAACATACTAATTTACTAATGATAATTATTATTATTATTCACATTGTATAATTTAAAGACAATGTCATAAATGTGCACTTATGTTGTAGTTCAGTAAGAACATTCCATTATTTTACATCACTGTGACATCTAATTGTATAACTTTGATCATTCTAACCCCAAATGAATGATTGGTGAAAATCAGATATTTTATTTATTATTTGTATTTATTAATGATATTCCTGCATGTCTCAAAATAATCAATTTCATCAAATAACTTCATAACATCGAAATAAAAACAAAACAGAGTCATTTACTTATAACATTATTCACATTGTATAATTTAAAAACAATGTCATAATTGTGCACGTATCTTTGAGTTCAGTAAGAACATTCCATTAACCACATCATCTTGTTGGTGGAATATGAAAGAATATAGTGATACAAGATTCAAATAGTACGTTGAAACCGACATGCTTTGAAGCCTAATTCTCAATTAAAGTTCCTCTCTATTCTCTATGAATGTCTCAATGACTATAACTGTTATCCTCTTGCCAAGTTAAAACAAACGCATTATTTTACAAAGTTACATCACTGTCACATCTAATTGTGTAACTTTGATTACTCTTATTCCATATAGAGTAAATGGTTGATAAACATCCAATATAAACACCTAGTAAAATAAAGGACAGATGGATTAAAGAGAAGATCGAAACGAGTATATAATAACATTACAATCTATGTTTAAATCCTAATCCCTCGAGCTCGCTATTAACATAGTATTGTATTTAGTACAGTTATCTTGCAAACTAAGAGAACAACGGCATGATATTTAAGATCATAGATTATCGAGAATGGTAGCCTGTCATAGCTGATACTAATCGATATGACCGTCCTTTGTAGGCGGGGTCTATGCTTCCAGTATGATTGGTCCGTACACACGACCAGTAGTAGTGAAGAGCATTAGCAGGTACATCCACGATCTATAATGTGAGCATTGACATCAAAATTAGCAACTGGTGTGGATAATTTCAAAGACATGATGATACCAATATGTCATCACAGTAAATTATTGAAATGTTATCATAATACAATAAATAATGTTTCGATTTATAGCCATCTAATACAAATTACAATATTATTGGTACCCCAGTCATCGAACACACTCACAATCATTCCGCACATGACTTGCACTCTCTGCTCCCTTGAGAGCAATTAATTCTGGAAGCCATATGGCGAACTTAACGGTATACAAGTACAATTGCATACACGTTCCACTCCTACCGGCTCCCCATTTATACACCTGGGTAAAGAGCAGCAATTGTTGATTATTTGTCTTGCTGAAGGACAAACGCAGTGGGCCTACACTGGGTTCTAACTCGGGATCTCACGATTGGAAAGCGCGCGCTCTACCAATCTTGCTTCACCACGTCCACTAATTATTCCTAATTAGTCAATCAATTATATGGATATCGCAGCCTTAAAGGTTTGTTGAAAGTGTACTCTTGCGCCAAATTTTGAAAAATCAAGAATATTTATTGAGTCCACTAAAGTCATTAGTATGTGTCATTATCACACAAAAAGTGATACATAGCAATGCTATCTTTATGTAGATGAAATCCGTTAAAACCATGCAACCGGTGTTTGGGTATTTACATTTTCGACCCCGATATCTAAAAAAAATCGAGGGAGTTTTGAAGTATTGATTATCTTTACTCCCTGGGCTTTATCCGATGACATCAGTACAACATACTGCAGTTGGCTTACCCGTTATGCCTATGCATATACTTATTGTACTATATTTAAAACGCTGCTAATTACAAACGTTGCTTTTAGCAGGGTCCTTAAAGGTGCACCTGTAAAGTGTCAGATATTACCCAAAATGACATTTGAGACTTCAATCCTGAGCTTTTACAACGTTTATGAGGAATATGACTGTTCATTAACAACAATACATTATTTAAAAACGGACTAAATTATATATTATGGATTGTAACAATTATCAAATATTTGATTTGTTGCTAGATTATAATGAGATTACTTTCACATTTGTCATGAAATAAATTACAGGTAAACTGCGGATATTGACCACCTAAGTAAACAATTAACTTGCCCAGCACTGCAGACAGGTGACCACTATATACAGGCTCACTAACATTGTTTTCCTCTGCAGATGATTTTTTTGTGGCCACTTTAGACAGGTTGGCTGCAATAGACAGGTTTGACAGTATGTAAATCCAAAGCTCATCTCACGAAACACATATCTCCATTAAATTATTTTGCTAGTTTCACAATGTTTAATGTAGACACACATTCAATCAAAGAAGCGAGCATCCATAATCAAGCGAACATTCATAATCAATCAATCAATTAATCAAATATATGATACAATTTCAAATTTGTATTCATTCAATCATCAACAAAAACAGAGAAAAGAAGCCATACGTGTAAGGCAATTAATTCATACATGTATCATATGAGCATTTATTAAACACAATTAATACAAAGAAATACAGAAATATTACATAGATTTATAGATCGTTCTCTTCATGGTATAAGTGTTATACAAAATACTGAGGTCTTTTTGTGGTACAACAGTAATAGTACACCTTGATGAGCTATTGGCAGTATAATGGTTATACATTATACTCATGTCTGTGCATGGTATAAGGCTTAAATACGGTATACAGAGCTATCTTCATGGTATAAGGCTTATACGATATACTGAGCTCTCCTCACTGTATATCTGTTATACGATATATTGAGCGCTTTGCATGGTATAAGCCTTATACAATATAGGCCTACTGTGCTCTTGAGCTGAATAATAGATATCGTCATACTAAAGGGGAATTTGAAAAAAATCTAACCCCATTTTATTATTCTCTTACCATCAGCTAAACAACACGGTAGAAGAGAAACGAGGTAGCTCCAAGTAATTTTCCTGGAGTTATACACTTGACAGGCATCCCTTTAATGTCCAACTATTTGTTTTATTAATTATCGTCACTTACGTTAATTCGCATTTGTTAAATTATATTTTTCTTTAAATCATAGTATAACGTGCCTTTCCATTGTATATAGTATTCTTTGTTGGGATTAAAAATACAATTATAAAGTGAAACAAATACAGGAAATAAAACCTACTGTATGAAGCTTTTACCCTTCAGCTGAAGCTAGCATCGTTATGCCTCGACCCTCTCTCTGCGTGCGATGAAGAGCATCTTTCACTGTCGGGACTTCGCTGGTGTTGACAGTCTCACGTAAACAATAATAAGTATGTCACTTACATATTATACATATAATTATGGCTTTCGAAACCTGAGATGCACTCGAGAGCCAGTTTATGTAAATACATAGATGTTTGTGAATTTAGTTACGACAAATACAAGTGAAATGATAATTTAACACGTCTGTATGAATAAAAGAAACGAAACTCACTCACATCACCATACCTGTCAAAAGAAGAGTGGATATTATGTTTCGAAAACAATACATGTATGAATACATTTACAGTAGGTGGTAGGTGCATATACCACTTTTACCGTGCTTTGAAAAACTAGACTGGAGCACAATTACAGTTTCTTTACCTCACAATTGTCAATATATTATCCTTGCTGAACAAATTATATTGTTTCCAAATCGATTAATTGTAACCCTTTATTTTCATACCATACACATTATCCCGCATAGACTTCACGAGTTTCATTACGATTCGATGGGTCTGCTTAACACTAATTATATCCCAATGTATTGCGCATGTACATTATTTTAGACATTATTTCCTTAATGTTATTGTTAGTGTATGTCTTGGTTATTAATGGAGATAATGTTATTTGTCAATACGTGTTACTGTGAATGTGTATTATAGATATCAAATGAATAATATAAATTAAAAGTGCAATACGAATATGAATTTGATATGTTTATTATTATAGTAGTATATACTTTACATGTCTTTTAGTACATGCATAATTTATAATTTTGGACTTGCTCAATTGTATTGTATTTAAGGTTTGTTTTTTATTGTATAATTTCTACAATGTTCATGTAATGTAGCATTTTTAATCTATGGATTTTTGTTGTGATGTTTTAATTGCAAATAAACTGAAATTAAATTAAATTAAATTCAACCACTCATTCTGCATTCTTAGCTTAACAAAACATATAATCAAGGCATCAACTAATGAAGTGATTGGCAACAGCGAGGGTTGTATTGTCAATCATGGAGAACACCACTATATTGGACAATGACCAGGAAATGAAAGCAATGGTCATCAAAACACAAGAAGGACATGAGTCTATATGGCGTGATATATTCCGTTATTATAACGTTGAATCATTGTAGCAAATTATGTTCGTAAACTCATTTAATACATACGGTAAGTTTGAAGTTATATTTTGAATAGCTTATTTCTGAAAGGCGCTAAATCCACTTTTAATATTTTAGGAAAAGCAGGTCTCTCTGTCAAACTTCGTACACATGCCTGTATGGTAGTATGCAAACGGAACGGTCCATATTATGCCTTTGATTGTGTAATTTGTCCTAAAATTTGTATTTCTAAATAGCTACGTAGCTTATTAATGTAATGAAAGTGTTAACTCATTTTGTATGGAAAGTGGATTTAGCGCGTTTTGGAACTAAGCTCTTCATTTGAGTATTCGTGTAAAATCCACGTTAACTTAAAAAATAATCACTGCCAATCAATCAAATACTCATTCGGACACACAAGACTCACATTACTAGTAAAACGCGTTATCGAACGATAAATGCATTCAAACAAATTATAAGAAGTAAACACACGACAGAAAAGGGTATGGTAAACAGACTTGTAACATTTCGTGTATTCAAGACATACACACAATATGTTTTATTTAGTTTTAAACGAATTATAAGTCCGTAATCTTCATTCATTTCGCATCAAGCATTCAATCTTAATACAATCTTACCACGAACACTTGAATTGAATTGAATTGAATTTGTATTTAATTTATTCGGCAAAAAGTAAAAATACATAATATCAACAAATAAATGTACATAATCAATTTAAAGCCGGGACATCTGTGCAGCAGCAGCTTGTATGTTAGGCCCCCCAAAATAGACATTTACAATACAAACGACGAGGAGCATTATATCAGTAACTTTATATATCACAATCATACATTTTCACACAGGATAGGAAAGAGAGAATATATTTGTTAGCAGTATAACACAACACAATTGCTATTTAAAACATGTATCATGCTAAGATACGCAGTACATACTTTTATTTGTTTATACAAAAGGCATACATTTATGTTTATACAAAAGGCATACATCTATGTTTATACAAAAGGCATACATCTATATTCTTACATTCATCAACATATTAAAATAACTGTACATAAAAAAAAAAAATAGTACAATTCCATACACTCAAACAATAAGTGATAATTTTCATTGTAAGACTTTTCCTGGCTAAATGCGTTATAATCGAGGTTCTTTTCTCAGCATGCTTAATATTTCTTACCATGTATTAATTCAGAAAAATCATAATATTTTGTCAAAATCATATTCATTGTTTCTGAAACGACATTTTTCTGTAATTTCAATTCATTTCAACGAAGGCGTTCATCAATGTTATAGCATGTGAGCGATATTCACTGTGTGATTTGAAATAATGCTGGTTTTGCATAACCTCCTAAACTATGTATTTATTGAAGCGTCCTCTCAACCATCACTTTGTATACCTTCATAAAGAGTGTTTTTTTAAAGACAATTCAGACCGGTATATCAGATGCGCGAATCTATATTGCGCACTTTTACGCACAGTACGTCATCCCCATTTGCTCAGTTATAAGTAGCGATCGCAAACTGTCCCAGATCACGAACGACCGAGTCGAAAATGCATCGAAAATAGTCGCGTTCGGAATGTATGTTATACCAAGGAGACTGGTACTCATTGTCCTAGTCGAAAATGGTCGAATTGAGATCCATCAAAGATTTTTACGAGAGAAAGTATTACGCTACAAGCTCAACCGGACCCGACATCAAAGTGCCGCTGCGATCTTATCAGCGCTGTATTGCCTCGGGTGATAGCTCGAGCGGTTCGACTACCTTCTTGGTTATACACATTATAGGATAAATCACCGCTGTGCGGCATGCATGAATGCATGTATAGCGTATACACTGCATTTTACTGCCACAATGCACAATTTATCGCTCGGTATATAACAGCTAGCTGTGTGCTGCATGCAATTTCATATGAAGGCCCGTGTTCAGTTATTCCGAAGCACCGCGCTAGATCGATCCAACACACATCGTGAGTTTCCCCTCGGGAGATTAAGGTGGAGTGCGAGTTGGATTTTGATGATTACCCATTTTAACCCACACATGCTTGCCTTTAATTACCTGCACACCAACCTCGATTGAAAGATGGACAATTTTGATAATTTCGTTAAAGGAACACATTTTATCTTAGATAAATACTTTACATGATTCAAACAATTAAGAAATCGCAGAATCTTGACATACAAAGTTTAATATAGCACAATATAATTCACAAAAAGGTGTTCAGTAGTGTACCAAACTGACTGTTGTATTACTTTACAATCACGGCATACAAGTCATACATTTTTATATCGGTTGTTGATTTCGTAAACTAATCAATGACGAACAAAAACCGAACATTATTTAAACGACATAAATTATAAGTCATTTAAAACAAAACTTGATCCGAATATAAATCATATCATACCAAGCTTTGAATACATTTATTACAAATCAGAATGTTCGTATAGCAGTATAATACGATTCACCTAATAAGCCTGGGATCATGCACACGTGGCCATCACACTATTTATTCATGTTTGCTGGTAGTATTTAACATAATATATATATTTACTTAATATGTAATAAACAAACCCTTTCAGAAAATGTGTTTGTTCAAAATGACATCCAAGATGGTCGTCATTATTTTAAAAGTGTCATATATCCGTCGTATATTACCGCCAATCAATATAAAATCAATATAATGTTCAGTTTCATATCCATACAATAGTTATAATACAATTGTCTACCTCTTGGCTTGCAAAAGACGGACTCTCCCTTTAAACCAACTTTTAACAGTTACAAGGTTATTGTCTTACATGAAAGAAAATGTCTATTACCAGCTTGAACAAGAAGCACCCATTGTCTAAATAACATTCAATGTTGAGCGTAATGTTTTAATGAGCGTTCAGGCATTCAAACTCATCAAAAGGTGATCTTTTGTAAATAGTGTGCTTTATAATTCGTTATGGGCGTACACTAGTTATTTACATTGGACAAGGAAATTAAGAGGGTGGGGTAATTAATTGACTGAATGAAACAAAACAGATATGTGTACACATGATAAATAAATGTGAAATTAATAGAAACATTGAATGAAGATTAAATATACAAATATATACTTTTGTTTGAAATGAATAAGATTATATTCCTTTTGAAGGTCACTAGTTTACATACAAAATGTGTACCCATTGTGCTAATTGGGTATATAGGTTTTAGGTAAGTAAAACAAAAAACTGAAAACACTGAAAACTATATTAATTGAATGCAATTATGTCCTTCAGTCAATTGTATGACGCGAATGTACATCGTTCACATTGTTTCATTAACATCAATACACACACGTATTTAAAGGTACAGTTGGGTATTGGTACTTCCCGAAAACAAATTTGCAAGGGCTTTTGTTGGTTTAAAAATTCATTGAATAAATCATGTGAAATGATAATCAATTTATTTCACATGCTGTCATAGTTGTACAATTTTATTTCAAATTATTGTATTTATATATCGTCTAGCCAGATACAAATTATCCTTGAATGTGAATGGAGACCCTAGAACAATAATTATTTCTGATTGTGTATCTTCACTATTACGTTTTACTTATATAATGAAACTGCATTTGTGTCATTATTACAGACAAATATAGGTTTACGATTGCGATTTCGACAAGATGTGTTCTTAGCTTGACTCACATTTCGTATACAGATGCTGAGATATAAACAGATACAAACAAAATAGATTACAGTGTAATGAAAAATGTTAAATCGGCTATGTTTCGAACCTCATACACATATTTGAACAGCTTGCTTTGGGCGACTGCGACAATGACCATATTGGTACAGTCACATTCCTACAACACATAATTTTCATGTAATAGTATTATTAAGCCAGTATAGGTAAATATTGGCGTGTTACCATTTACATTTATCATTGTTATACTATTGGTTTAATAATACTGAAACATTAACAGAAGATGTGCATGCGTTCATTCCAGATTTGCTACATATATTATTTCAGCACATTGTACCATGTCTGCATTCGTGAGCGCGGTGGCCAGTGTGGGTAAGATCTCCGATGATTTGAAACCCATTGACCACTCACGGAGCATGCGCCGTGTACCATTAGTTGTAACATTACCACCGCACATATTCTCCTGGATGTACCTTGTCATCTTGGGTACATCTAAGCGCAGTTTTTTCCCCAACCGCTCGATCTGTCCGGTACTGGTAAACGCATCAGCTACTTCGCATAGGATGTCGTCAATCGCATTCTTGGATCTTCGTCGCCTCGAATAACTCCCCGATCTGCTTGAATAACCAGTGGATGGATATGAACCCAAAAATAATTAATGATATGACATACGCGAATGCGACATACAATATGATGCAGTATACATGTATATGCTATACTTTATCAGATATTCAAACATGTTTAGGAATATATTTCAACATTCGTAGGCCGACGCCACAGACTGAAGCATTGAAACAGCCCACATATAGCAGACACATGTTGTACAGACCAGTGGCGACGCCGAGACCGCGAATTTTCGACATTTTTGAGGCCGAGACCAAGACACAGTGCTTGAAAATCCTGTAAGCGGGGGAGGGGGGGGGGGGATAGTATCAGTAAATGTTCGAAGCTGATACAGCGAATTTTCGAAATTTGTTAGGCCGAGACCAGGGTTATTTGCACTTTTCAAGGCCGCGACCATTGAAAATGACGTTCGAGACCGCTAAAATGTTTAGGCGGAGGGCCAAAGTCGAAAAAGTGGCTTCCTTAAGGACTTAGTTTGCCAGATCTCCACAACAAGTTTAAACTAATTTTATTTGCAAGTATTTTTAATAAGACAAATAAATTCAGAGGTCTACCTCAAACAATTTGTTGCGAACACCTCCAAATCCAAGATGGCGTCCAAAGAAGTAGCCGTTTTGACTTGCTATAGATAACTGGCGAGATTTCCCAAACGACACCAACAATTAGCATGATTTTGCAACCATATTAAAGACAATAACATTTCCTATAATCTGATACCAAATTTCGTGGGTTTCAGGATATATATGTTTTTCTGCCATGCAAGTATCATTGAATTATAACTTTTTTTTATGATAACTTACTAGTTTCCAAATATCAGTTTGACCATAACTGTTCTACCCCTTTAATTAATCCTGTATCCAGCTTGCGCTAGGAGCTGCACCAATTCCTGTTTGGTACCCGCTGTCTTATTCTTCCAGCTCTGCAGTGCGCTTCTGTATGTATTCGTGTAATCCTTACTATTACTTGCAAGCTTATTCTGAGCTTGATTTTCACTCCATCCAAGGTTCTTGCATATTTTGGAGAAGATATCGTTGGGGAAATCGTCGACGATTTCATTCAGGTAGTCATCGCCCACAGTTCCACTGCAATAGAAAAATAAAAGAAACATCCAATATAACGATCATGCATAGGCAACGTAACTTTTTTGACATGTGCAAAGAGTGATGAATGGTTGATAAAATGTGTATTATTGTAATGTGTGACCATTTCACGTTTAATGGATCTTATATGGCCGAGTATATATAATAAGCAAGAATTTCATCCATTTCGTTTCAGATACAAGATACAAGAATACAAGAATTGAATTGAATTGAATTGAATTTATTTGGCAAAAAGTAAAATACAAAATATCACAAAATAAATTTACAAATACAATTTAAAGCCGGGACCTCTGTGAAGCAGCAGCTTGTATTTGAGGCCCCAATAAATAGACATTTACAAATAAAAAAAGACGAGCAGTATATAGCAGTAGCTTTACATATCACAACCATACGCATTCACACAGGATAGGAAAGAGAGAGGGAGAAAGGGGTGAGATCTAGTCAGTCATGGATGAAAGCTCATGAAACGCCAGGCGTTTGAACAGGGTTTTAAAACGATTAAGAGTGGTGCTAGATTTGAGTTCTTTACTAATAGAATTCCATTCATTAACACCAGTGAAACTAATAGAATGGGTTCTGATTGTTCAATGGGAAATGGATTTGCGTAAATTTTGAAAATTCCGAGTGGGATAGGTATGAATCAATTGATTGGTTTTAAACATATTATTAAATATTTCTGGAAGAATGCCTTTGTGTAATTTAAACATAAAAATAAGAATATTGAGTTTCACAAGATAAGGCAATGAAAGAGTTTTCAATTGTACAAAAATAGGAAGAGAATGACTTACATAATGACTATTTGAATACAGAGTGATATTCGGTAATTCATAGCACTTACAGTTATATCTTTCGAATGTGTATTATTAAACATCCGAACACTTTCTAACGAAAGGGAAATTCGAAAAACCCAAACATGTTACATGCTTCTTTTGTGGTGTGAGATTTTGGGGTCTAGATAAAGGATTTTCCTGTTGGCTTTTTAATAATTACAATGATACAGGCCCGTAGCCAGGATTTTCCAAGGTGAGGGGGGTGCACTAGTTTAGTGAAAAGTGGGGGGAGGGGATCAACGAGTCCGAATGTTGCCCAAGACCACTGGGTTAGATGGCCGAGTCCAATAAAAAGTGGGCCCGAGACTGTTAAAAATGGACCGTTTTTTTTTTTTTTTTTTTTTTGGGGGGGGGGGGGGGGGAGGGAGGGTGGTGCGAACGCGCCCAACACACCACCACACCCTGGCTACGGGCCTGATGTATAATGATACACATAGTCCATTATGTGTTGTGGTGTTTAAATCATGCACTGTGCCCATAATTGTGTTACAAAATAATGGTACACAATGTGTGTATAATCTGTATTATAGAGTATTGTGTAGAAATGTGTATGAATAGGACACACACACGCTGGGAGTAAATGTGGAAAAAAGAAAACGGTTAGTGGACTTCGTAACATTGCCCAAATCCTCAAAATGTAATTGGAACTCTAGTGGTTCTCTTATACCTTATCAAATTATACATATTAACAATAAAAGCGCGGGACAGATTTCGGTTTTTCAAATTTCCATTTGGTTAAAAAAATATTTACGACTAAAGAGTTCAGATATTAAATTGTATACGGGATAATTTCATGCCGTGTACATAGTAAGTACAATGAGTTTGTGAATATCACTTTGAATTTTTGCTCATATCTCAGTCAAAAAACATCAAATTAACGTGGAATTTATTACTTTGTGGTCGTATCAGATCAGTCCAATACACATTTTATTAATCACTCATCACGTTTTGTACTTGCCAGGGTGTCAAATATCAAATGCCATTCAACATTCAGTATATATGGTTTTACAGATATAAAATGTGTTATTCTATAATCTTAAACATTTCCATACATTTTTGTCCAAGAGTATGTGAAATTTCATTTTCTATGTCTGACACGTGACATATAAAGACACGTGACATAAAAACCATAGATATATAAAGGCACTATTTGGTATCAAAAGATGCACAACTATCTATGGAAGACATATCCGAAGAAATGCGATGATAGCAGCGTGCGTATGGGTGTAATCGTGAAAATAGCAGAGTAGAACATTCATGAACCCTAAGGATTTAAGGCGCTTTTAACGTACAGTAGGGGTAAAATCCTTCCTATGTGTTTTGTGGACTTCCAGTAGCTAGTTCGCGAGGTTGTGCACCTAGGTTCTTTTATGTCATGAATATGTCGCCATCGGTTTGCAAAACACGAAAATAGTGTATTGGTAATTTCACTGCAATAATAAATCCATTATGCAAAGTGTACTATTTATTGCAATATTCGAATGAGAGGCGCGCGTCCTTCACAGTTGGACCGACCATATCTGGATAATTATGTTTTTAAAATGATTATTATTCGGAACACCACAGTTAGCTAGACTTTTTCAGGGTTCGAAGAAAACTTTGAATAGGCTATTATGTTTATTGTACAATAACTTTTTGTATTTCCACCTTGTACATTTGTAACAATAGTAACAACAACAATATTAATACAATAAATCATATATCTGGCTACTACAAGCCGCATTATGCACACTAATATTCGCGTGAACATGAAGAAACAAATCACATGTAAAATGACACCGTTAACCTGCTAATTTTTAGTTTTTAAAAGAAATATTTGGTGATTTGGTATATTTCTGTCCATAATCGGCTGTTGTTACCATGGTTACACGAGTACAGTGTAGTGCACACAAAATAAACATTCGGCTTGCTGAGGCTTTTCGGTGGTGTACATATTGGTTTAGCAATTGAGTTTGTTTCGTTTTGATACTAAGTCAGCCAATTTGTATAGACCTTTATGGTCTCCAGATACATGTAATAAGATATGAAGGGCATGAAGGGTGCGTGCCTTGCGATCACGATGGTGTTCGAATCTATAAACGCTCTGCATATTATGTCCCGCATATTATGTACTTCACTAAATACTTACTCAAGATAATGAACATGATCTTGACAATGTTTTAAACA